>JANRMR010198480.1:0-10096 GCA_025434825.1 Bergia sp. 'catenularis'
AACGCAACCCTAACTCGTAAGCCAGTGGGGGTGGGTGGGACTGGGTGTCCCTCGTTCTCTCGCTTCTTTCTCTTATTTTTCTTGGGGAGGGGGCTAGGGTCGTTTGCTGAGCAGAAAACTACTTCCCTATGGTGATGGTGCTCTCATATATTGCAAAGACATATCCATGGGGTGTGCCCAGGCCCCTTGTAGCTCTCATCTGTTGTCCCAAGGGAGTGAGTGTCCAGATACCCTCACTTTCCATACTACTCGTGTTGATTTTCTCCCACAGTGCACAACAACAATTTTTTTAAAGGGATTGATTAGAAAAAATATAGTTTGGAAAAATGATGTAGCATAAAGTTTTATATTAATTTTCTTATATTATTTTGTATTACCAAGTTAATGCTAAATTAGCGAAAAACTGTTGATCGAAGTGCGTGCGAAGTTAAATGCCAATTGTATTTTACTTTCCTGAGGGGTAGGAAGATTTTAAAATTGAAAGGGGATTTTCCTTAAAACATTTTTTCTTTTCTTTTGTTTTGCGTGCGCGGGGGAGTTGGGGGGGGGAGGTACAATTTTGTTCACAATTAAACTTTGAAAGTACATTTTTCTATGACTTGTGCTTTCCAAAGGTGGTATAACTGAAGTATACATTTGTTCAACGTCGATAAAAATCACACAAGAATGATTCAGAAGTCTGATAGTCTACAACGCGTCGTTTCATCCAGAAATTGGCCAATAATCTCACCCGCCAATGTTTTGGAGGGAAATAGGGGATGATCTCATTTCATTTTCATACACCTAATTTTTTTTAGAAAACCATGACCGCTCCTCCTGGGACACATAAAAGGTACAGCTTTTTTTAACGTCCAGAACACCCAACACCCAAACAAAACAGTTTGTTGAAACAAGAGGCTGCGATATGCAAACTATTTGAAGAAAGCCCTTCATGATCGACAAATACAACACAAGAAGGAATGTCTTGTATCGAAGGAAATACTTGTAGTAAAAAACGGCAGAACAGACATTGGCGCTCCAAAATACTATAGAACAATAAATTTAATGAAATTCTCACTTGCATGCGTACTTTGTAGTGTTGGAGGATCGAAAGCCTTCGATACTGTGAATAGGGACACATTATGGAGAATAACTTTAATCGGAGAATACTGTCTGTCACAACACTGGCACATACGATGCATAAATAGAGATAATAAATGTAGTGTTCAGCGAACAACTGCAGCAATCGATATTGAATTTACGATGTTATAATCTTTGTATCTCACGTGGACGCGAGAACAGCGGCGTACAAAAAGGAAAGCCAAGAAAGACACCTGCAGTTGATCGGCTGAGAGAGAAAAAAAAAACCCAAGCATTTAAAAGCATCGCGACAAATGAGCTGCTGTCAAGAACATAAAAGCAAAGATGGAGATGATATGGGGCCCTATTAACCTCTTAGAAGGGAAATCATGGCAACGACTTGATTGTGGTGTCCAACAACTGAAACAATTATCTCCAAACAAAACGAGGACATATCTAAATACGTAAAGATTTGACACTGTGAACCATTTAACAGTTCACATTGGAACCAAGCTTTCTAATCACGCTTTGGCTAATTCAAATTGAATGCTAACAAGAAATATCAAAATTTGAAATACCACACAAAATTACAGTGGAGGCGGAAATTAAGGTGCTGGTTTCTGAAATGTTATTGAAAAAATACGTGGCATATTTAGCTGTTGTCACCGAACTCTTCCTCCTTATTCAGACCCGCGTGGTTTCATGTTGTTCATTACACGTGTCAACGGTTCTGTGAAGGGCAGATATATATTGAACAAAGCAAGTTTCATGTTCGCGAACATTTAACAAAAAGAAGATATCAAGTCCTTGTTATAAGCAAACCATTTATGCTAATCCGATGACACGAGGCAGCCAGGATGAAAACACATTTAAATTATACAGAAGCCAAAATATTTCTCAAAAATGAACACTAACACAGCTGATCATAATTAGGAATCTTTAACTTTGTTCAATATATTCTACAATTGGTTTCGACAGTCTCCTTGTCAGATCGTATAGCCACCAGCTAGCGCATGTAATCATCCATGATCCGGACTTTATCGCACGACATATGGTGTGTTGTTTTGCGCCACCAAAAGTTTTCTCCACTCCTGATTTTTATAAAGAAGCTTATTATGAAAAAGCTCTTGGCGGAAGTTTAAGACACCAGTTCTATTTTGTGTTTGATACCGGCTCAGTTAGCATTACCTGTCCGACTAAAATTACCATAATTTTCTTCTCAAAGATATTGCTAAAGAATTAGAGACGAAACAAATGAGACAAAACGAATATATGTATGAAAGTGCTTGAGAAGAAAAATAATTAGAAGTATGTATGATGTACATATCGTTACTCTACTTATTTTGCCATATCTAGAAAAAACTTTCTTGTTTTTAAAGTCTTTTTCTCTCCTGTTAAGGCAATTCCTTCTCATTTTGTGTGTCTTTGCGTGTCTTTACGTGCGTGTCTCTATGAGTATCTCTCTTTTTGTCTCTTATTCGCGTGTTTGTATGCGGCTTTGTTTGTGACAGTCTTTGTATTATTTGTGTTTTAATTTGTTTGTCGATATCAGTCTAAGTATATCTTTGTGCGTGTTTTGTGCAGTGTAATACTCTGCTGTTTATATCTTTGGACACGCCGAATATGACAAATTCTAGATCTCACTCTCTTACCATTTATAATCTTTCAACGCGAGCTGTAGAAAAAAAAACTTTTATTAAATCATTCAGTTCATTATTTAATAAGAAAACTCTCTATTCAAAATATTAGATTAAAAATATTTTGTTATTTTATTGCTCTCGAATAATATTGTCATCTTAAACCGTGTTTAGTGTTTATGGTTTTATTTGTTTATATGAGGTTGTGTTGCTTTACATTTTGACTTTATACCATGCAATACAAAACTAATCTGCTTCTTTTCATAAAAGTTTTCTTTGCGCTGAGTTCCACGGAATTTTCTATAGTCTACTTTAAACACGAATGGAAATATCTTAGCAATCCGACCTTTAAGCTCATGTATAAACGCTTCATTCCTGAAAGCGTACAAAAGTGGATTCATTAAACTATTGAAGCTAAGCAGTAACACAGGAACTCCTCCCGTTAGACCTCCTTTGGTTCTAAAAGACCATTTTTGGGCCAATGGAGACGTAACCCACAGCAGACAGAAGAAAATTGGTGTGACGTAAAATATCATATTGCTAAAGACGAGTAGCGCAATTTGTTTGGCCATTGCAACTTCTCTCCTGTTCCCGTTAACTTGGCTTGCTTTCTTCACAAAAAGAAACATGTGAACATATAATGCAACGATAATTAGATACAGTGTGAGCCCAAAGAGGCTCATCATTAAAGTGATTATATAAGTATGGTAAGGGTCTTTTACGGGTCTGAATGGTACACAAAATGTGTTTCCCATATAAGTTCCTATTCCAACAAATGGTAAGGAAGCCGAAACTGTGGCGTGAGTCCAAGTAACTGCAATGTAACGTAAAGCACGGCCACTTCTAAGTCTTCGGCCAGGATTCATTACAAACACTATTACAAGGTATCGCTCTACAGTTAACAATAACGAAGTAGTAATCATTGTACTCTCCCCTAAAACCCAAATGAATCCAGAGAAATTGCAAAAATATTCCATTAAAGCTAGAAAATGTAGATAAGGAACTTTACGTGCGATTACTAAAGAAAGGATGTACGAGCTATTTAGAACATCACTAATAGCCATGTTAGAGACAAGAAGCAGAGACACTGTTTTACGTAGGGGCTTTGTGGAGAGAATAATCACGATTGTTATCAGATTAAGAAGCAACGCGACTGGGCCAATCACAAGTGCTATGTTCAGTATGTCATTATCAGTGTCATAGCAACGATGGATAGGTGTAGATTTAATTTCCGAATTAAAACATTCTGTTCGTTCTGCAATGCATCTTGGGAAAAAACCGTATCGAGCAATCAACAGTGTCATGTTACCAATTACTTTGTACATGTGACCACGGCAGTGTCTGTGAACACCGAAGTAGAATTCGCCATTGCTGAGGTCTTTTGAAGAATAGCTGTAGTCATTTGGGCTTTCCCGTTTTTCTATCAAATTCTTGTAGGTATAATTCCTTTGCAATATGCAATTCTTGCATTTGTCACTTAAAGAAGCACCTTTAATCACCTGTAAGCTTTGGATCTGAAGCAACGACTCGCTAGGTATCCAATCGTGATCTCCTCTTACTTCGATTGCGGAGAGTGAGGATGGTAGCTGGCCAACAAGACTGTTCATTGTCGACGACTTTAGTTGGCTGACAATTAGAGTTCTAAAATCAAAAAAAGATGTTCTTATTCAGCGAAAATTGAAGCATCTAGTTATAGTTTTATCCGCGTATGAAAGTACAAGTGGTGTATAGAATTTAAAAGTATATTTTCCAATACATTTTAGGGAAATTTATCAAATATCGTTGCCAGATTTACAACGGCTGCCGAGCTATAGTGGTTTGAATTTGGCGCGGGTACTTTCCGCCCAGGCAATTTCTGTTTTCAACCACGTTTTACTTGATGAACACCTTTATAAAAAATTTGTATAATTATTTACTTGAATCTTGTAAAAAGCTGAGGTAAACAACTTACAGCTGTCTCAGTCTTGTGTAATTTTCGAAAATACCATCAGGAAAGCTCAAAAGATCGTGAATTGCAAGTTCTCTGCAATTGGAACATTAATTTGCACATAAAATCTTATTAATAATAGTAATAACAATAGTTATAATACTTTAGTTATGATAATAATAATAATAATAAAGATATTTGAGTATTTAAAATGTCTTTATCTAAAAATATTCAAATACACTATCCACAAGAAGTACGTAAGTATTTATGAAATGAAAACGTACTCCATTCCTGCAAACATTTGTAATGTCCATTCACCTCCTTGGTGATGAAGGTGACTGATCAACCATTTTAGATGGAGTTAGAACAGATTTGTTTGTGAATGTATTACTGAACTGAAAATAACATGAAATTTTACAACCAATGTACGTTCTATTTTTGTTTTTGTCTCTGCTTTAGTCTATTTGTTGTGTAAACATGGAAGCAGTGCCAAACGGAATTGTCATTGCAAATAGTTTTTGATCTGTTTGTTTGATTCAAACTACACCTGACTCTTTAGTCAAAATCAGGTCATTTGTTCTAAGCTTTCAGTAACAGAGGATTTATAATCAAGGATATCGGTATATCTTATGTTCATAACAAACGCTGTGTAAGGAAGACAGGTTTTAGTTCATATTTAACCCTATTCTGGCGTTATTGGGACTGGGGGGGGGGAGCGCTTTCCCTCTCCCCTGCCCCTCCTTAACTCCAAATCTATAAAAGCTTTTGCTATGGAACTTGGCAGCTAGGTAAATCTTTGAAAACTATTTAGTTTGACAAAGTTATATTCTGTTCTTGGCGTCATTATAACTTCATTATGACGTCATTTTTTTTTTTAAATCGAGTTTCTCCAAAATATAATCTTTGTTATGTTTCTTTCAAAATTTGCATTTGAAAACATAAATGCAACCTAATTACAAAAGTGTTAAAGCGCGATTATAAGATAATGAGAAATCATAAGGTTTGAAGTTGTCATTTGCTAACTGAGAGGCCAAGGGAGAGGACCTTGTGATAAAATTTGTCTGTTGCAAAAATTTTAAAGATGTTTGAATAAAGATAGACTAAAACAACTTGCATGAACAAAAAAGTAACATTAAAAACGAAAATACTAATCATGACGTCATTAAGACGTCATCAGTCCGCCATCTTGGATTTTATATAACAACAATATAGTGACATCATAAATTACCTTAATTGATCCGAATACCTTTTTGCTATTTGTAGAAGCGGTTAACAAATTTACTACCAAAAAGCATTAGCAAAATCAACAAAGGTCTTTGTATTAGATCCAACGAAAATATACTACTAGTGCTTTTCTTTCTAAACAAAGTAACGGCAAAATACAACACAAATTGTGCCAACACAATCTACAAAATCTTGCAGTTCGATAATATCACCAAAAGCAATTTCTCATTGAATAATTGAACAAAGTCATAAAACGTTAGCATACTTACAAACTACCCACTTTTTGTGGATGTAAAATTGCTGAATGAAGATCGCTCCAGTAATGAATGTTGCAGAAAGCCAAAAAAGAGCGTTTGGCAATATTCCAGGAACAGTTGCAGATGCTTCCTTGGCACACTGTATAACTGCTGTTACTGCTAAATGCCAGTTGTATATTCCAAAGAGCAATGACAGACAACAGAACTGCCCCAGTTTCGCATTTAATCATCTGCAAGATATATAAAGGTGTAACAGTTTTGTTGTTTTGCATTGTATATTCAAATAAGCTATATGCATTCTTTTTTTCTAGTAAACATGTGTCTCTCTTTGACACTGTGTGTATAAAATGTACATACAAGTGCGTGTGTATGTGTGTGTGTGTGTCATTGTGTATTTTTTTTGGTATCTTTGTGTGTCTGTTTCTCGCCTCTACTGCATCATGATATTCAATGCTAACAAAATACTAAATCACAATTTTTCATAATTGTGTTTTTAAGGACGAGTTTGTACTAGTCAAAATTATATTCCGATTTTATCATTATATCATTTACTCCATAAAGCACTTCAGCATTTTAGCACTTCAGACATCAAAATCAAATTTTTGCTGCTAATTTTGTATTTTTCATTACTACAATGCATGGTGAACTTACTATACTTGATATGAAGAAAAATGAAAAAAGGAGAAAACTACTGAAACACGTTTTTCAAAAAGGTGATGCCATTTATTTGGCTACGGTAACCATGGAAACTAATTAGAAACCACGTGACTACCTTTAATTGAAATTACAAAGGCAACTGATTACGCGTGCCAAATTCCAAGTCAAACGGATGGAACGTATCGAAAGTAGAAGTCCGATTGACTTCCATCCCCCCTCATGCTTTCGTGTAACTTTAAAAGGCTTATGCTTTTTAGGGTTAAATTTATCCTCCAAATCAAAGACAAAGTCCAAACAAATTGAATGTGGCAACCCGACACTTGAGTTGATGAACAGAAAAATTATACAATCAAGAACAACTTAAGAACAATTTGAGGCTCAAAAGTCCCAAAAAATCTAACAGCAACGTGTCTCGATCAACACATCTGGTTCTTGTGATAATTATAATGATAATAATAATGATAATGATGACTGATGAAGATAATAATAAACGTGTATAACAATATAGTTAAATTGTAACTCATATTTGTGCTTTTTAGATTTTGAGAAAGCTTCCGATAGTTTGATGAGGGATTCCTTGAGGAGAGAAATGCTAGAATACGGTTTTCCACGAAAGTGCCTTTTATAAAGAAAGATGAGACATGAAAAGTTTAGAAAACCAGTTCAGCAAACAATCTTGAAATTAAGTTGTAATAATCTTAGTCTTAGGATGAAAGCGGGCGAACGCACAATACTAGTTTCATGTGGATGCGACAAGAACGAAGGCGCACCAGAGAAGTAAAACCAAGAGAGAACTACATAATAAGAGAATAAAACATCATTGTAACGTATCAACTGCTGCCAAGAACAGAAGAGCGTAGATGGCGATGATACAAGGCCCTATTTCTCTCTAGGAACTGAAATCATGACACCGACTTGATTGTGGTTTATAATATAAAAGAACATCTCCAAACTAGATGATTCCATCTCTGATTGCGTAAAAATTTGGCATTGTAAGGCATTTAGTAACTCACCTTGGATCTAAGCTGACTTTTTACACTTTGGCCGATTCAAATTGAACGCAGAAAAATAATAATAATAATCCGAAACACCGCGATAATGATAATCAACGTGGAACACGAAGAACGGATCGGAGAAAAAAGATCTGGTGTTGATACAATCGTGACAGATTCAGCAGATGTCGCCTGAACTCTTTGTTTTTATTCATCCCATTACTGGTGTCGATGTTCCTGTAAAGGGCAGCTATATATTAAACCAAACAAGTTTCAGGTCCCTGAAAAACGAACAGGAAAGAGATATTGAGACATTGTAGAAAAGCCATTTTAGAAGATTTAACGCTTGGCATCTACGGCCTCTCTAGCAATTCCAATGACACGAAACAGTCATTTAAACATATTTAAATTGTAAGAAGACAAGAAAACGTTTCTCCTTGATAAATACTAACACAAAAGCTGATCATCAGTAGGAATCTTTAAATATATCCAATTCTACAATTGGTCTTGGTTCTTTCCGGTCAGGCCGTGTAACCACCAGCTGGCGCACGTGATTAATCCACCGTTGACTTTATTACACAACATACATCACATTTCATTGGAAGTGTTGTTTCGTGACACGAGAGAATTTCCCATGCCTCTGATTTCTTAAGTAAGGCTTATTATGGCGAAAATGCTGGTGTCGAAAGTTTGAGCCACGAATTTTATATTATGAGCTTGGTATCGGATGCAACATATCCGACAAAAAGTGGCCATGATTTTCTTCATGAAGATACTCGAGAACCGTGGATAACTTGCAGACAAAACAAATCAGACAAAATAAAGATTTGTGTGAAAGTGATGGAGAAGAAGAAGTCGAGATACAAAAAATGTTTAAAAGCCCTCTTATTTCTGTGGACTTGTATTATCTCATTTTCGAACGAACTGTCCACAAAGCATAATTATTTAGCGCCGACTGACACATTCTTTAACTCACGTTTAAGAGTAAAATTTAGATGACTTATTGGTTTGAAAGGGCGCTGCTTAGCATTGTTCCCTTCTTAAAATTTTCTTCTATGAAAAATTATAGCAATATATTGCGAGATATATATTTCTTGTCAAACGACTTTATAAAATAACACTTATAGTCACCTAAACAAACACAAACAACTCATCATTATTACCATATAAAGAGAACGGCGCCATGTTCTGGGTTACGGGTAGTTGGGCCAAGTTATGATGAAGTGTCACTAACATCGACTCCAAATTCTCACAAATTTTCTCTAAATTCTGTGTTCGCACAGCTTTCTTCATCAGGTGGACAAGACTGGTCTCGTAAAACGCAGAACTTAAAAGATATTTAAAAATGTTGTGCTGTTCTTTCTCGATAGAAATTTAAGTTTAAGTAATCTTGAACACTGTTTTCTGGTTTTAACTCTTCCATGTGTTTTCATTCTTTTATATCGATAGGAACTCAGTAGTGTTTCATTCAAAGATAATTTTTGTTATGATACTGAATGAAATTGCGTTTTATCCCAATCTCTGCATTTCTCTCAGTCTCATATGTTATGAAAAAAGTTTGAACTTACTTGATAGCTGTGCTGACATGCCAAATACTTATTTTTTTGTACTTGCAAACTAGCACGTGCTTCTATAACTCAACATAATACCTGCATTCGCAGATCTAAACCTTTAAAGTGTAAAAACATCAAGAAAGTTTTTTTCTGTTTTTTTTCTTTTTATTACTGATCAAGGAGCTTACCTGTAATAACAAACTTAACGTAATGAACCAAAACGTTAGCAGTTATCTGTATCTTCAGAAATTTAAACAGCGCTTTTTCGTGATCTTCTGTAGATAACATAACACAACTCGTCCACATGTTGAATTACAGAA
The DNA here is from genome assembly GCA_025434825.1 of Bergia sp. 'catenularis'. Classification (NCBI taxonomy): domain Eukaryota; kingdom Metazoa; phylum Cnidaria; class Anthozoa; order Zoantharia; family Parazoanthidae; genus Bergia; species Bergia sp. 'catenularis'. The sequence goes on from JANRMR010198480.1 coordinate 9,627, forward strand.
ACACGCACGGTTTGTGAGTGCACTTGTACTTACAGATTCGCAAGTGCTCTATAACTCGATATAGCAAGCTGACGAGTTTTGAATAAAATATTTCAAATAAACAAAATTGGGAAAAAGCAAGGAAACTTCAAGTTTTCTACATTAATGAACAATATCTTACAACGTAATGAATCTAGTCGTCTTATTAAATTTCAAACAATATATATTTTGCTTCAAAAAGGTTGATTTGATTCAGAAAGTAGCATTTTTACTTCAATACGAGCTGTTTCAAAGCGAACAATTTGTTATCTGAGTAAAACAACAGAAAAAGATTAAGACTAGTTTGATCACTTTAATTAGTTGTGCGTGCACGGCGTCTGTTTCATCAGTTCAAACTGGTCATTTGGACCCCCCCACCCCCTCCCCCCTCCTAACTTGTGTTCTAGTAGAGCTTTGGTAACCAAAATTGACAGGTACAAAGCTGGGCTATT
>JANRMR010198502.1:0-10095 GCA_025434825.1 Bergia sp. 'catenularis'
CTGAAACGTTCTAAATGGCTTAAAATATGACGTTTCTGTTATCAGTAAGTTACTTTTCCCTCGAGAACATTCTATTAGACCATGCCATGAAAATATACTGTATATTGCTAATAGCAGACCATTCGATCTCCTAATGACAAGTTTGTTCACGTGCGTCATGCATGAAGTCTTACGAGCCATAAGTCTGTGGCGGATGAGCGTTCAAGAGAGCTATTTCCGTCAAGGGGCGGAATGTAAACATGGTAGAAGTGTGTCACATAAGACTCTGCTTGAGACTAAAACAATCAACTGCAAGATGGAATGCAATAAGAACGAACTAAGAACTAAGAAATCCAAACTTAAAACATTTCTTTTTGTCAAACTTATAATCCTTTTAGTTAACCACCCGCCCATTTTCATCTTCAAAATTACAACTTGAAAAGCTCAAGTCGTGAGTATAAATCTATTTTATGAAACAATCCGGACGTCAAAATATAAATTGTCTTACTATTACTTTGGCTTAAAAACTAAACTCGGATCTTTCGATCCGTTTTCAGACAGCAAGCAGATGCAAATTTATTGAATGAGACTTGAATGAAGAAACGAGAAGACAAAAATTCCGGCAGAAGTGTACGCTGAGCTTTTGAAATTAACCCTCTCAGCCCAAACTACGCCATATGACGCATTGCTGAATTCTCCTAAACTGTCTCCATAGCCGGTTTCCTTGTAATCAGGTTGGGAGAATTTTGTTTTTCATCTTAGATAGTTTTCTGTGTATGATCATTTGCTTTATTCTCATTACCAAACAACTTATTTTGTGTAGATAATGTGGGGAGAACTTAAACTCTTTTAGGAATTAAACCAAATTAGTACTTCGGTTTCTAATGGCTGTCTTTAAGCTTAATGACAAGAATTACCAGACAAAGTGACAAATTTCACATTCCTAGAGTGATGCCCAGAGAAATTACATATTTTTTATATTGGCTGCATAGTTTGTACCGATAGAATTACCTGCTTTTTATATACAATTTTATAAAATAAAGCAGATATAACGCGCCTTCTGATTGGCTATGCAGCGTTGTTCTATTTCTATATGAGAGTCTTTTATACGCACTTGTAACTCTACCCTTAGTATCTTTTAACCCAAACTTTACATTTTTTTTATCCCTTTAGATATTTTGTTGTAGTATTTTACAGGATTACTGTCGATAACAGTCCCTCTATCGACTCAAGAGACTACTCATTGGTTGAAGGGGCTCTTTCATGACTGACTCAATTGATTTTTCTCTTTTTTGGAAGTTTAATTCTTACGTTATTTATCCAAATAATTTCAAAAGAAAACATCTTAATCCACTAAAAAGGCAGTAATAGATCTTTCTTGCCAAGATCTTATGCATTTTAAAACAATTTATTACATTATGTTCCGGCCCGGAACATAAGAATTGACAACTACAATCCAACTTAATCGCCTCCTAAAACAGACCATCCGTGGCATTTACCCCTTAAAAAACTTAGACTGGTATCTGAACAGTGTCTGCTTGGAGATATTTTAGTTTGAAACGGGTTTCTTGTCAATAAATCCCTGAGCATGCGCAAAGCCGTGAAAGAGCCCTTTTAAGTGGTCGCGTGATCGCTTGAGTGTGTAAATTATAAACAAAATTATATAACAAAATGGCATTGGATTAATGGCTTTCTTAAACCGTTTGTTTTCCTGGAAAACGTATATTGAAACAATAAGGGAGGAGAAGGAGGAGCTTATTTAGTACAAATTAAGGTGGAAGTCCTGAAGGGGGAGGGGACTTATTCAGTACAAATTAAGGTTGAAGTTCTGAAGGTGGAGGGGGATAGCTTATTCAGTACAAATTAAGGTTGAGGCCCTGAAAGGGGAGGGGAGACTAAATGGAGATTTAAGGTAATGCAATACGAACTCAAATTTGAACCAATGCAAAACAAGTATGGAAAACAAATCGGGTATCTGCAGAAAACACCCGTCTGAAACTTTTCAGTCTGTCGACACATTTTCTGTAACCTTCTAGATATTAAAATATTCTCATGTATTTCTCCTATCTCATAAAAGTATAGATTTAAATGAGATAGTCTCAGGGCAATAGGTTTGTTTGACTTTTGTATTGAATTATCGTATTGTATTGGGGGAGGAGGGGGGGGGAGGATTTTAGCAACACTTTCCTGACTTTTTATATTTGGTTCTTGTGCAAATAAACAGGTTTTTCTTTTCGCATCTACATTCATCGCTACTTTAAACGTTAACTGAAATGCAAATGTTTTGTGTGATGGGCCCTTCCTTTGCAGGACTGCAAAATTTGAATAAAATTTGCCGGAATAAAGAATTCCTTCCCTGAAACCAGACAAATTATTTAACGATCTCTCACGTTACTAAATATTTAGATACATACTCACGGCCACTTTTGGGATTTGGGAGGACTCGCTTCTTCCTCATCAACATGAACACTTTTGAAGTCCATGCTGACGTGCTTGCTAGAGTTGGTGGAAAAACTCGGGTTGTCTTTCGCCGAGAGGCTTTGACTCTGTGTGTTGTTACTTCGCTCTTTTGCCCTCTTTTTAAACGTGTGATCGGTTAACTCGGCTTTCATAAAATCCATCGTGTTTTTCTCCGGATAAAAGAGAATAATAAACACTTTGGGAGCAAAGATACAGGCCAGTAGACCCGAAGCAGAGATTAAGGTGGCAAAACATGACAAAATTACAATATACTTCCCTCTTATGACAATAAAAACTGGATAATATGTCACCCAGGCGATCAATATCACATATATAGCGAATGAAATGTATTTAGCCTCGTTGAAGTTTTGGGGGAGCTTCCTAGCCTTAAAGGCATACACGCCACACAAAATTGCCAGTATACTCAGTATTGTTACCAAGAGCCAGTGACAAAACTCGCCTCCCACATTTGAAGTAGGCTGACACTCTAAGAAGTACTCAGTTACCAGGGACTTATTAAGGCGAGGTCTGGGTGGGTCTACTAAGACCCATATAAATATTACCGTAAGAGCTAATGCTGCTACGCCCAGTACCGCCCATACGTGGCGATATCTTAAAAGAAAGCCTTTCCTCAGTTCAGAGTTCGGGGTGGTCGTAGAAAACAGGTGAACAATGCGGTGCGTTTTAGCTCCTAATATGGCAACGCACGTGATGGAGTAGTAGAAGTACCAAGCTTGGTGAAAGGGACATGAAGTGCTGTTGGGTTTCCAAAGGTAGATCAGAGGCGCCGCGTAGTACATCGCTATACAGAAGAGAAGGAAATAACTGAGTTCTCTGTTTGCGGCTTTAACAAGGGGGGTGTCGTTGAACTTCACAAACACTCCCACCACAAAGAAGGTCATTATGATCCCAATCACCATCAAGAGAAGCACTACAGCTGCCAGAGGGTCACTCCACCGGATCATATGAATAGGTACATTAACACAGCGGGTTCTCTCGGCGTTTGTGATTTGGTTCGTCCCACATGGGGTACAATTCCGTGCCCCATACACTGTTGAGATAGATCTTTCTTCACATGCAAGGCACTCCCAACAGCAACCAATTGTCCTAGTTTGGCGGTACCCCGGCACACAAACCTCACTGCACACAGACTTGGGAACTGGCGAAGCCACGTGATCATTCCAAACAATGAAATTGTCATTCATTATGAGAGGTTTCTGTCGTCTTTCATTCCAGGTGCCAATCTCCTTGAATTTCCAACCCTCGCCATTCTCACCCTCTTGGAGATTAACCAAAGTATAAAATCCTGGATAATCGCCGTTTTTATCAAAACTGATCTGCGATTCTAATCCAGCCACGTTGACGTTTTTCAAGTACAACAGGACGTCCTTTGGTTCGAGAAATGGTTTTGTTTCCGGGCATTTTCCACCCGGAAGCAAACCGTGTGGCTCTTTACATTTAAAGATATTGTCAATCGCGTAGGCGATCGCATAAGTCGCGTCGATAACGGCCGCGTCTTTCTCATCGTGTAGCTTCTTAAATATCCCTTCAGTGATCTGTAATAAGTCAGGGCATTTTTTCTTCCCGTCAGCGGAACCGGTAATGTTCCTGAACGTACAGCCGAGTTCGTCTTCCCACATTTTGTGTTTCCAAAACTTTCTCCACCATTCGGCAGGCGTGTAGGTGGAATCCAAACTCAGCATGTATCTCTTAAACTTTTCGACAAGAACGTTGCGAAACGAGACTCCGACAACTCCCTTTACCGCACTTCTGTTAAATCCTTTTGGGAGCTCAGAGATAAATCTGTCTGTACTCCAAGCCTCGCTAGATATCCACGTGATCCCTCTCACGCCTTGTTTTTCCGCCTGTGTCATGATTTCCACCGCACCACGCCGATCGCAGTAAAGAACTGCGACTCTTACGTTTGGCATATTCTTTAATTCGTTAATAATAACTCTGACCGTGTCACTTTGATCACCATCTACGGGGAAGTATCGTTCCATTGCTAGACATATGCCTTGTGGATCGGCATGTTTACGGAAGAATTCAATTCCGGACCGCCCGTACGGATCGTCGGCTGCTATGGCAGCTACATAGGTCCAGTTGAAATACCTTGCGATATCTACCATCGCCTTGGACTGGAAGCGATCGGGCGGAACCGTGCGAAGGAAATTGGGAAAATTTTTACTACTCAGCTGATCGCTCGTGGCGGCGTAACTGACAAGAGACATGTCCAGAACTTGGAGTAGATTTGCCACAAGCGTGGATGAGCGCGAAGTTCCCGTGCCTATCACGGCACTCACAGGCGTGTCTTGTCGTGTACGGATTACTCCTGGACACATTTCGGGCGCATTCGAGTTTCGAAAGTTAATGTTGTTAGACGCGTAGTCGTTGTAGTTGATAAACTCGAGCGCAGAACGCATTCCAAGCTTGCTTATGAGGCAAGTGTCCCGTATGTCAAAGCCGAGAGTAATGTTCGGTAGTATTTTGGGGTTCATGTTGATTTCCTTGATGGCGAAGACCATCGCCTCGGCTAGAGTGACGTAGAATGTTCTTAAACCTTCGTCTGAACAGGTTTTAACGTGAACTGGAAACAGTCCACCAAGAGTAACATTACCAGGCTGGAAATATCGCCTTGAGCTGATATCAGTGACGGTTTGTGCGTTGGCTTGGCGTAGTGTAAAAGGTTTCAACGTTACCAAAACCATATACAACAAACCACAGCAAAACGATCTCACAGAAGCCATTGTTTGATGATACAGCTGCAATTTGTCACACTCGGTCTTGTTCAGTCACAAGCTACAACCCGTGGCGTTTGACTCGACTAATCACAGAACGAATCCTATATAAATTGGTATCTGGACCGCAGTCAATGTTTTAAATCACCTTATTGGGATTTTCAAATCCACCACCACTCTCAAGGAGGAAGAGGGAGTATCGAAACTTCCTGGAACAGAAACAAATTTGCGTTGTCACGTCACATATCAAAACAAGTATTCCCAGGCACTTAAGTGATCTCCCAATTATAGATTTTGCATATGACTGACTCATGCCGGTCCAACAGCAATATTTTAGTTACGCCTCCAAACGTGTTTATGGCATCGGAGTAAACCGCACTAAGCTACTTAAACAAATCATTAGAAAGTCGCATTAAAGGAGAAAAAAGCTCTGACAATAATTATTCGCACGAACTCTGAGAACCTGATGAATTCTAATGAAAGAGCTGCTACTCTCAATTCAGAGGATTCGTTAATTTATCTGTTTATCTTCTCGATATAATGTAAAATAAAATTCTGAACGGGTGAGCGAATTGAACACGTGACCAGAATTTCACTTTCGCCAGCGCTTTGCATTTTAATGTGGCGTTGTGTACAAACCACAACCACAAACAAATACTTAAAAAATTTCACTTTCAATGACGAATATTGGATCTAGCGGGGTCGAAACACCAAAAAAAAGGTACTCGACATAAGCTGTTTTAATAATAGTTTAACTAAACATTACTGCCAATTTTTTATGACAAAAATACAATTTACATTCCATAGAGTTAAATTCGCTTACGTTCGCTTCAATACAGCAGATCATAGCTAATTTTGACATCCACATAATGGCAATGTTTTACTGGTTCTGAACTAGAAAAAGATAATGAAAGCATTAAGGAAGTTTTCTAGCAATTTGCATAACGTAGCCCTTATCTGAAAATGACTCCTGAGGCTAAAAAAAATAACAGTTATAATTAACGGGATTTTGTAAATAGACAGCTGTATGTGTCGCCAATCCACAGAGAAAACCAAAGTACATATCCACGTCTGTTAGAAAGCAACATGCATATTTGAAAAAAGTTTCTCGTGCGATATATATAAACGCTGTCGCTAACCGAAACTATCAAAGCCTGAACTCGCTTTTTTTAATTAAAGCCCAGCGTCTTACTTTGAAAACTCCACAGGGTAGCAAAAGAAAAATATTGAGAGCAATTATTATTAAAAACAACATGAAAGTTTTCGTTAGAGGTTTTAAAAATATATTACTGTAGTGAAAGAAAAGCATTCGCGATTTATCAACCTAACTCAGTTTCAGTATTTTAAAATAATAATGAACACAAATCAATTCTACTCTTAAAGAGTCATTTTATGGGTTTGTGTCAACTAGCTTAAAATTTGAACGAATAAAATTATCTTTTCTATTCTTCAATGCAAGCACGATAAATGGTCATTACGTGGTTTTTTGATTACTTAGGACTTTCAGCTCCACTTTTTTTGCGTTTATTATCGTCCGACTGAATCAAAATTTTGACGATTTTCATAAAGAAAAAGAAAGCAGTCATAATAATAAATATCTGAGAGAAAGATAGTTAAGTATCTAATTTTCGTCCGGTTTCTATCAGTCATTCATTATAAATTGTCAAGTGGTCAAGTGACACTTCTGAGGACTAGTTCTTGAGTCAACTTTCAACAGTAGCATTTGTTCATTCGCTGTTGTGGGTTACAAACTTAATTCTCTGTCAAGTTACTTACTTAAGTTTTTAAGCACATTGATCACATTTATGTAACAAAAGATATGCAATGTATTTGTGTTGTGGGGAACAAAACATACTATAGAATATGGAATATACTATTTGTGCAAGCCATAAAAGCAACATCAAATTTTCATGATTTGATGGTGGGTAGGAAATATCATTTATGGTTTTAGTGATCTACACGCTTTTTATGCAAGAGAAGATTATTTTAAACGAGGTACGGTCGCTCTTAATGGTTTTTTGGCAAAGTTAATCTAAAAATGGTTTTAAGTTGTTCTCATTTCTAAATGCATAAAAAGCTGTTCTAATTGAAAGATTGTGTTCTTGATAGATTTAAGCCAGAACTTGAGCTTGAGAATGCTGTTAAGTTGTTTTTAAATTGGGATAAATTTGATCCTCGGTTTTCTTAACTGACCAAAGGTCGCATGTGGGAGTTTGAAGCGAAGCAAAGATTATCTCTGAAAAATTAGCATATCACAGTAAAATCGACTATATTATCAGAAGTATCTTTAAAGAAAACAGGACAGAGAGTATTCATAGATTCCTGTTTTAACAATATCTATACAGGACCGGACATCTTTTTACCTAAACCGAAGCTAGATTGAATAGACCTGCATAAATTAAATTTTTTCAACTCTTACAAGCAACAGGAAGACATATACAACACTAGGACTTATCAAGAAGTTTAGGAAACGATTAAAAGGAAAGATGGTAGAAAGCAATTGCTGGTTACTTCTTAAAGTGGGTTGGAGTAAAGATTAATATTAGAAGGTACCTTTCTAAGTTCGAAGAATCAAACTGCAAATGGCTCCGTGGTCAGTCAGTAATTATTCCGCATCCACTTATATCCATACAATTGGTTTCCGCGATTTGTCCTTCCAAATTTCTGCAAATGTAAGGGTTTTTAGACAATTTTGTGGAAGTAACTGTGTTTTCTTTTGGAAGCAACAACACAGATTACACAACAAAGCCTAGCTGTAGACTGCCTGGAGGAGCGAAGTAAACTGAATGAGGAAGTTTTAACTACATGAATATATATATGCCTCGTTTAGAGGCTACGCTGAGACAAACAGGAACTTGTATGCTGAAAGGAGTTTCCTTGTAAACAAGCAACTGCTCTTGGAGCGCTTCCAATATCGTCTCATCTACGTAGCATCACCTTGACAAGAAAATAATAAAATAAAATAAAACGACTATTCTGCCGCACGTTTGTGCGGTTTGAGGCAACTGAGGAGAATTCTTGGAAAAAAAATTGATTGGAACACGACTTTAGTATAGACATGTAGGCAATTAAGGTGAATCCGTTACAGTGTTATTTTTCTTTACAAGGGCATGCCTTATCAGAACAACGAGGCTCAGGTTTGTTCAAATTTTAAGGGCAATGAATGAATGAAAGCAAGCCTTGGCGTTTACGTGGGAGATTTAAGATCTGTTTGATTGACTGTATTCTGAAATAGAAATGTGTGAATTATAAAAAGATTTCAGTAATCCCCTCGAACACAGAATGGCTATTTCCAAAATATATCTCGGATACTGATCCTTATAGTTATATTGTTAAAATGAATTTATCCTACAGAAACAGCACAGTGAAACTTAAATCGACGTTTCGACATCACGTTGTCTTTTTAAGTTTCATTGTGTTGTTTCTGTAGGATAATTTCATTTTAACATTATGAATCCAGAAACCAATATAATCTTGATGCACATATAGATATATTGTTTATTACTTTGACGGAGTCAGTGTAAAGTAATTGAGTTCAGAAAAACATTCAGCTAAATGCCTCTTTTAGACAAACTTGTCAAATGATTCCTTGCGACTTAGTTCTCAACTTTAAGCGACTACAAGCGACAGACCTAATAAGCTCGGTATCCATAAATACACGTTTCGCACAAATGGGCTACAAAACGAGAAATGACAAAAGCGCAATGATTTGACAGTCTTCTATTGGAAGTGTATTCTACCATCATGGGCAGGGTTTCCGCTGCAAGTGAATATATTCAAAATTGTTTTATGTTGGTCATTTCAATCAAAGGAGCGTGTGAAGTTCTTAATTTGGAAAATGAACAATGCGTCCTGGAATGCGAAAGCCCATTTGATCCACTTAATCGTTTTGTAAAATTTGCACATCAAACGGGACAGGTAAATTAGTGTGAACTGATGGATGAAATATGAGCGAGTTTCCAGGTAATCTATCTGGATTAAAGGAAATATTTGATGAAAAATGACGTCAAAATCAAACGCATGCCTTGGGGCTCATGCAGTTGTTCAAAAGTGGATTGGCGCTAATCCGGGGTTAAAATTTAACTCTCAATTTGATTTACTTCCTTATGGACTGGTTTCAGCTGTCACATGAATTTGGTTTACGTAAATGGTTTCCATGCGTGTAATGTATATTAAGACTGCACTCTACATGTTCCCAGATTCAAAAATTTAGTTTAAAATTTCACCCAAAACTAGGGTAACTTTAATCTACTTTCGAAAAGATGCGTCTAGAAAAATAGGCTTAGAGTCTTAAACAGACATTTTTATCTTAATGTTAAAAACTGTGTTAAACACGGGAGTTGTCTCTGATTAAAAGTTTTTTCGTAACACGTTTCAATCACTTCAGTGATCTTCTTCAGTTAAGTGGAAAAGGGGCGAGTTCAGTTAGATATAAACACAAGAAGGTACTAAAAAATTCAAAACTGAAGAAAAATGAGGTGTGAGTGAAAACAAATTTACATACTCCTTAAATTGCCGCGGTTTACGCGTGGGAAATCAATATGCTCGTTGTTACTTTCCTTTCAGATTTTGATTTTTCTGCCCATAGGTTATTCAATATTCAACCCATTGTGTTGTCTGAATACAAAAACAGCATCATCTGAAACTATTTAACTAGAAGACGTGAAGGAACTCAGGGTTCAGTTGTTTGCAATCAGAGTCAGAAGCGAGGCAGCCAAGAAACACACAACCACAACCCCAAAAGCGACATTGCCTGCAATCACACTGCCACAAGCTGACATGTACACTCTAACATAATGTTTACTGCACGGAAATGTGTGGAAAGGTAATGAGAAATTAGCAATACAATATTTGGATCTCGGGGAATGAAAGAGTTGACCAACGATCGGGTTTGCGTCCCCATCACTACTGATTTGAA
>JANRMR010198524.1:0-10094 GCA_025434825.1 Bergia sp. 'catenularis'
TGAACACAAGTGTTCATTGCAATCAAGCAAGCTTTCTTTAAGACCTGTTCAAACAGTGTCATTTAATCCAACATTCACCCAGTATTTCTTGGGCCATGTTTGGTCGATGTTGTGTTGAGTTGGATAAAAGACAAAAACATCATGCCAACATTTTTGCATAAATTTGTAACGAGAAACCACGGAACAAGGACAAGATTATGATCACACCCTCCGGATCGTAGTCAAAATGAACGCATGACAGGCACGTAGCCAGGATTTGTCGTGGGGTGGCGTGTGTGAGTAGTGAATGTGGAAACGTCTTGGGGGGCGGGGAATTCTCCCCCAGTTAAAATTTGAAAAAAAGTCTGGTTGTCTTGGACTGCATTTCATGCGTTTCACAGTGAAAAAAAGAGAATACGGAGTGGTCAGAAGAAGAAAAAGGCAGTTCGTCTCTCTTTTTTTCATAAATTCACATTTTGTTAACGAAATTAGGTCCTTTCAAGCGGTCCTTTTCGACCCGTGGGGGAAATGCATACGCACCCTTCGTACCCCCCCCGTGCCTACGCACCTGCATGATCCCATGCTTGACTCGCACGTGTTGGGTCGACATGACTTTAGAATTTATGTTGGGACGATGTTGGAGAAGGTCCAACTCCATCCAACACGTTTCAACATTGTTGGGATACCCATTCAAACTGTCTCAACATTTTCGTTCAACAAAATTAATGTTGGGCAAATGCTGGGTTCAGTGTTGCCACCGTTTGAGTGGGCGGCGCACCTTTAGCTTTAGTCTGAGTTCAAGTTTGCAATTAGTCTATAAGCCTTCAAGTGAAATTCGTCCCATTCTTGAAACGTCATTGCTGTCAACATAATGCAGTTTTCAGGACTATTCTGTTTTTAATTATTAGTATTAATAACTTTAGTTTGTATAGAATTTAAAATACATTATTTTTCTTGTCAAACATGTTTTCTTTGTGTGGATGTTAAGAGGTGGATTCTCTGATCTATTCAAAGCCTTCAGTGAACGCATTGTTGTTTTGGACTGCAAATGCCAGGAAGCAAAATTTTCAGTTTTGGCAGCGCATAAAAAAATCAAGGCCCAATCTCTAATGAATACACCACGAGCTCGATAAACACAACCCCTTCCCACTTGAAAGGTAAAAGAAGTACGAAGATACTTGTACATTTATGTCAACTGATAATTCTGACAGACTTATTAGTTGAGAACTAGTTAATACTAAGTTTTATTCCAGCTAGAAGCTCCCCCCCCCAAAAAACGGGGAATGCCTGAAAGTTACGATAGTACAGTTTGCACTCAAGCATTGTGTGTGGTGTTTATGAAGATGGCTCTACTGTGGCAGATTGTAGCAACATTTGTATGATTGATCTCGTTTGTTACATTGGCGACTATTAAATTAATGAGCATACCATTGTGACAGTGTAATCACTGTCGTTAATACAACGACAGTGTCACTTACCACTGCAGTGACATTTCTGCCAAAGGTAGCGCACATAACATAATGACGTGCCATTGCTGTCACAAGCACCGTCAGGTTCCTAATGTGAATCTTTGTAGTTATGACAAAAATGATTTGTTGCTACAGTGAATCCATGTTGGTGACGGCTGACTCGCTGGGTCACAATTTCCATGTGTTTCGTCTGATGCCACACCCAGTCTGTTCTTCCCTTGGAGCCGTTCATCACCTATATACCCTGCACAGGGGAGAAACCACAGCTACGGTTAGTATCATAGGCCTTAATTAATTACATTCTTCGTGAACGAGTTTTGTACCATGTTGGAGGCTACAGAACTTTACGGCTGGTGTGGGGACCTTCATTTAACAAAGTATTTAAAAATGGGGAGGCCACAGGAACAGTTAGTACTCATGGGCATAATTGAAATTATTACATTCAGACTTCATTTAATTAGTTATTTGCAAATGTTTTTTTGGTATAATTATGAGAATACTTTACTGTATGAACACGAGTGGAGCGTCTTTTGTTGAAGTACCATATTTGGCTGTCTCTGCAGGTTCACAGTATCAGGTTTTCACTGGACAGCAGATGGGTGGCAGTCTCCACTCTTAGGGGCACTACACACGTATTTCCGATCACCACATACGGAGGTTGGTTGCTTCAACAGGCCCTTAAAACAGAGCTATTTAAAAGAGCATATTTTAATCTCAGAGCTGTTTAGTAACTGCATTTCGTGACACGAAGATGTAAATATGTATTTAAATTTTAAGATATATTTCATTCACAATTTGATTTAATTATTTCATTGTTACTTTTAATATAGGCTTATATTATGATTTGTCAATTAGTAATTTTTAACTTAACTTTATTTAATTTAAATTTGTAAAGCGCTCGTGGACAATTTGGAATGAGCACTATGGAAATAAATCATTATTATTATTATTACTCATTTTGAGCATTCAGCGAGAGATCTAAAGAATGGTTCTGTGATTTTGTAAAACAAACTGGGGACGACAGGTAGTATAGCGGTTAGGCAGTTTTGAGTTTAATGGACCTACATGTACATGTAGCAACCCAAGAAAGTGCCTGTTGCTGTGGGTATAAAGGCACAGCGAGAATATTGGTGATTGTGGAATACCTTTGTGGAGGTAAAGCGTGACTGACCCATTTGGTCAATTGTGCTGACATGCATGGTGTCTTTAAAAGAAAATGGGGCTTTTTCAGAGCACAATGGCAATCAATTCTACACAAAGTTTGAAACAAATATATGTTTTGAGAGTTTGACTTATGCACAATGATGCGAGATACTGGCATCAACAATGAATTTAAGAGGAGATTTCTCATAATTTGAAAGCCAAAATTAAAAGGGCTTGGCATACGTTTATTTGTTTTTGAAAGTTGTTGATAAAAAAAGTATTTTGATGTCGATCTAATTATTGTTCTGGACTTTTTTCCTTTGAAAGAAACCGGAAACGAAACTGCAAAATAACGTAAGTGTGTTTTAAATGGAATGAATGAACAACCCAATCAAATTGTCAAAGGTTTCCGGGTTATTCAGTAGATTTGTTTTTATTAGAACTCTCAGTAATGACTGAAAATACTTTCTCTCCAGGGCCAGTCACTGTTCGTACCCATACCTCTGCAAGAGTTGTAAACCGCAGCAGCCGTTTCCACACGAGTGCAGGCCTGGATGACATAGACCGTACACGTGCCAATCGCAATAACACTGGAAATGGCCAGAGCTCCTCGGGCTCTCCAAACGGAAGTCCCCGGGGAATTTCAACCACGCTAGTGAAGGATAATTTCAATCTGGGTGGCGGGGGTAGCAATGGTCTCATGAACCCCCGTCTACCTCCCCTCCCTCACCCCACTATTGTGTACCCCCTGGCACAGATTAAAACGCCAACTAGCACTCGTTGTAGTGGAAGTTGCTGTACCGGCACTGGTACCAGCTCTACAAAATGCAGTGGCAAGCTGATGCCAGAGTCACTGGGGAATGTTGTTGAGTTTGCAGCATCAAGAGGCTGGCTGGCAACAAGTGCCAACACTGCTAGATCGGGTAATGACCAATTAATTATTAAAACTATTTTCAAAGGCATTATACTACCAGGTGATCGGACATCACTTGCTTGGAGTAAGCCAATCAGCGCACGCTTTCTGGTCTGCCAGAAAGGCACCATCCCAGAATGGCTGCGAGATTAGTAACGATCGCTGTTGTTTTGTCGTTTTGCTAAAGAAACGAATTCCGTAAAATGGACTATCAAACAGAGATTTTCTGGTAAATTACATTCAACAAAGAAGTTACTATTTAGCTCATCCACAACTTTAGCTGATAAATGTATTCAGAGATAATACTTTTTGATAGTACATGTAATTAGAACTGTTTTAAAACCAATGACTGAAATTCAATATGGCGGCCATTTTGAGATCATTTTCTGCACGCACGGTTTTCTGGGTTGGTGCCATATGATCAATTCAGTCAGGCGTTTCTAGCACGCAAGAGCCGATCATCAGTAAATAATGAAAGTAATCAACTTATTTCATACTGGTATAAAGTATCACGTTTTTAAACTTTGTACTGGAATATAGGCTTTCACTGTAAGCTTTCGGCCAGCACTCTGACCCTGATCACACTGAATGTTGCTGGAGGGTTCGTTCAAAAGGACATGCACAGTCCCGCTGCAGCAACTCCTTCAGCAACATTCAATGTGATCAGGGTCAGAGTGCTGGCCGAAAGCTTACGGCGAAAGCCTATATTCCAGTACAAAGTCTAAAAACGTGATACTTTAATTGCTTCCTGGAATGATGAACATTCATAATGATATACTGGTATATGAAGTTAGAAAACAAAATAGGTGTTGATGAAGTTAGAAGGAGTGAAATGGTTAATGAGTGATTGTTTGATTGAACTTGCTCCTCGCAGAACCTTCAAGGACCTCAGCTGTGGATTCTTTGTTTATTCTGGATCTCCATGGCAACCTGACTGAGTATCTTCTGGAGCCTCAGGCAGCCAAAGGAATTCCTCAAAGTGAAGACACACCACTAGAACTGCAGGTCACATCACGGGCTCAGTGGCCACTTGCAAGGTGAGGAATGGAAAAAATGTAGCCATTGTAGGACAGCGACATCTTCATGCTAAAAGAACGTGTTTGTACGATCTGTGTACTTACAATTCAGTGGTCGAACCATGTTACATTAGCTCAAGCAAAATACTGTTATTTCTCACTTCAACATTCCGAGAATTAAAGCAATAATATTAGCATGTTTTGTAACAGTCCAAACAGTGCGAATGTATGTGTGTCTGGGTGCAGGTTAGAGCGTGCAGGTGTACAGGTGTACAGGAACATGTGTATGCTTATGTGCACGAACGTTTGTATGTTCATGGGTTATGGTTGTACCTTGATACTTTTAATTTTTCCAAGATTTAATTTTCACGTTTTTCGAGATGAGAAAAACGTGAAAAAAACATGTTACGAAACTTGTGATGTCAATAGTCAGCTCAGGTTATCAAATTAACTTTCTTACATTGTTTTTTCCTTATCATCATCACGCTGACTATATTTACAAGTCATGTGTACTTCGTTATCAAAGATGTTATTTTAAGCCGTTTGAGTTTGACTTAAGAGGATGACGATGAAATATCGGCGTCATCGAATACTTGCAAAATTTTGGATTGGCGGAAATTTTAAGTGTAATAAGGTAGAGTTTGGGTGTGTGTGTTCCACTGCTTAAAGGAGAGGACTGGGTATTTGTATAGCAGATAAAGCCGTTCGCTGCTGCAGCAACATTTAAATATTATTCTGGTTTCTTATCAGGTCTCCAACCTTACCAGAAAACAAGGCTCCAGTCCCCAAAGGGCATCCAATTCTAAAAACTTCTGTGAGGGAAACACATCGACCCAGTGACTGCACAAGCATAGCCAACAGAGGTACATATTGTCATTACTCAGGGACCTATATTGTCTGTTGGGTGACAAGGGAGGGGGGGGGGAGGAGAGGGGAGACACTGAATGAAATAAAGGAGATGATTAGCGAATTAATTGTGAAAACAATATTACAGGTAAAACAGGGATAAAAGGGTGTATGACCGACCCAGAGTGCCCAACTGCTGAGCTCATTTCTGTCAGTATGTGTAACCATAGCAACGTCAAGGATACAGATGACCACTGGCTTTCGAACATCGAGATGGAGAGTCACGCCTCACCTCATCGCCGTCTGTGGATGGGACCTCAGTTTGCCTTCAAGACTTTTCAACCCCCAGGGTCCTCCAGTGGCTCCACCCAGGGGATTGGAGACACCCGTACAGGCAGTGGGGCAACGATAACACCCCATCGGGATGGATACCCTATGGATTTCTATGCCGAAGAACTTGATCTACAAAGCCTCAGACTGCAGCCAGTCAGGTCCGACCCTGTGCCAACACCCGGTCTACGGGGAGCCTTTACTGGCTGTGCATCAAGCAATCTGGGAGAAACGATGCCTCTTGTGGCGGTGGATAACGGCCCAGGGAGCCTGAATGACCCATATGGCTCATGGCCCGAGGTGTGTAATGGAGCCTTGGACGACAAAGAGGACCATTTGGTGGAGACTCTCGCAGATGCCATGAATGAAAACACCACAATACCCGTGAAGAGAGAAAAACTTGGTCGCTCCTGCTCAGATAGCAGTCAAGGAGATCCCCAGTTTGAGTTCCAGTCTGACTCTGCAGGGGGGTGCATTAGTGCCTTTGCGTCTTGTTCCCCCTCACAGAATAGCTCTCTGTTCCCTCCCGGCGGCTCCCCCGAGTGGAGCTGATTCACACAACCATAATTAGAGGAGATGGACAAGTTTTGCTCGGGTTGGTTACTTCGCCATTACAAAAAATATAACTGATATTCAAATTTAAAATATGTGATCACTTTTTTATGATTGTTTCTTTTTATGGTGAAGGTAAGGAAGCAAAAGGTTTGGAGTCGAAAACCTTTTTACCTGGGCATTAGAAGACTTTGCCCTTTTTTTCAAGATATTTGTTTACTTTTTTTGTTGCAACTGGTTGTTTGGTTGGACATTATGACCTCGCCTTGTTAAACCTACCATACTGAAAAGCAGTCATTGAAAAGTTTGCTGTCAGTGAGAGGCTCCGTATAAAAGGCCAGAGTATGAATATTATTTGAGATGGTACATGTACATTAGGTAGATTGTTTTCTGCCTTATCCTTTCCGCTGTGTTGCTTTTATGCGAAGGCTATGTGGTTTGTTCTTTACATAGAATTTTTTTTACCCAAGTAGGTTACGAATGTCAGGAGTTGTCAAAACATGGTTTTTGGAGTGTGCAAGATTTGCCATTGGTCATGTGTTGTCTTTAGAGAAGTCACTTGACTGAAAGCTCTTTAATTTTTAAGTTTAAAAATACTATGTATAATGAAAAAAGTCATATCTAACTTATAAAAAGCAAACTTTTATATAATATATCTAAATGGAGAAGATTCTTAAAAATCTGTTGAAAGAGTTCTTGTTTTAATGGCTATTAACTTATTCGAAACTCAAACTTTTTGTATTCAACGTTGTACATTGAAACTTGATCGATGAAAACTCTTGATTCAGCTTCATGTCGATTATTTGAAGCTGAAATTTGCTGTAAATTAAATTAAACGTCTTGTTATCCTCGATTATGTGCTGATTGAGCGTATTTTTGTCGTTAGTGAAAATAGCACTACCTTTGTATATATTCGAATTATGTAAAATTGTACAAAAAAACTATAAAACTACAAAATCAACATAAATATGTATAGTGTATGAGGGAAAACTAAAAAATGATTTATTACTTGATTACCAAATACATCTAGCTAGAAAATGAATCTCGTTTTGTTCATAAATGTTGTTCTTCCTTGCTATTTGAGTTGGGGCGTTGGTTAAATGTCTGTTTAACTTGTGAGCAAACACCTCTTCATGGTGTTGTGGTTGGGGTTAATCATTAACTTAATCAGTCAATCCATCAAGTTTACATGTTTACAATGAATAAAATAAAAACGACTCGCTGTAGTCCAAACTTCAGTTAAAGGTCTTTTATAATAATCAGTACTCTCGCTAGTTTACGATGGAACTGGATTTTAGATGACAATCTCTACGTGCTGAAAGTTTTCAACTGCGCGAAACTAAAGATGCGCGCAATGAATGCTGGACCACTGATCCGGGCGTTGAAAGCGTCATCAAACTGACATTTTAACTCCTTCGTTTCTTATTCACTTCGTCAGGAGCTTTTTCCTAACTATTTATATGGCTTGGAGTAGCGTTGAACAGATTTCGTACAGTTGTTAAGGAAATACTTGACTGCTGCTTCAGATTAATTATTTATCTCGTCATTAGAACGTGCTCGTATGGAGTATTAACTCCAATGCTAACATCTGCACAACCAGCCCCACTTTTCACATCGCGAATAGCGTATGTATCTTTCCTAAAAATCAGGGTGCAGTTCTTTCGCTCCATTAATTTAATTACTGTTTGTACTACTATTGTGTTTGGTAGTCTTGTTTTGCGATTACCGTAGTTTATATGCGATATACGTTACCTTTAAGCACAAGTTTGGGTACAAATGGTTTCACATTCAAGTTTACTTAATTATCGTAAAGTGAAATGAAGATTTTATGTTGTGGCACTTTGTGGGTAATGGTAACTTAAGAACATATAAACCTATTTAATATCAAAAATATCCGCTCTATTCTGAGGCGTTGGGAATCTGTATTGAGGATTATATGTAGATAGGATCAGAGTTTGAGCAACAGTGCCTATTTTTATCAGTCTGCCAAAGAGAAATCTGTATTGATGGTAAGAAGAGTGAAATAAATGACTTAATAATTTTTTGTGCGTCCAACTTTCCTCCCTTAATCAGCAGCGACTGTGATGATATGTTCGGAGTTTTTGCAGTTCAAAATGTTTTTAAAATCCCTTCGACACAATATAATACAACACAGCATAGCACAATATAGCACACCATAACACAACACAGCATAGCAGAGCACAACATGGTACACCACAATACAACACAGCATAGCAGAAGACGGCACACCACAATACAACACAGCGTAGCAGAACACAACATGGTACACCACAATACAACACAGCGTAGCAGAACACAACATGGCACACCACAATACAACAAAGCATAGCAGAACACAATACGGCACACCACAATACAACAAAGCATAGCAAAACACAACACAGCACACCACAATACAACAAAGCATAGCAGAACACAATACGGCACACCACAATACAACAAAGCATAGCAGAACACAATACGGCACACCACAATACAACAAAGCATAGCAAAACACAACACAGCACACCACAATACAACATTGCACAACACAACACCACAGTATAACACAACTCTACAATACCACGCTACACTATACTACACTTCACAAAACACGACACATGTACGAGCGTTTTTGTTGCTTGTTAAAAATGGCTGAATATTTTCCCAAAAATGGAACTGGCTTTCCATAGCAATTACATGTAAAATTGCGTTTCGCGACAACTATTTTCGTAAGGATTGGTTTGGTGTTTTTTTTTAAAAAAATGTGAAAGTTCAAGTGATTGTGGTTCAGACGATCACATGGAAGAACAAGGACTCGCTGCACGTCTCCTTCAAAAGCATTAATATCCACATGCGATCAGAGCATTGATCAGAGAATTAATATCAATATGTGATCCAGACACCTGGGAAACTACTTTGTGCCGCACTTGGTACCATCTCGTCACTAACACCACCGCCTGCTGCCCCACTGGGTGCCATCTCATCGCTAAGGACACTCTGCTGCCACAGCTGATGGCACCTCATTACAATGGCCACTGCCTGCTGTCCCACTTGGCACCATGTTGCATACCACTGCATGCCACCTTATCAGTAAGGGCACAATTTGACCTGGCACCATCTCATCACTAAGGACGGTGCCTGCCGCCCCTCCTGTTACCATGTCATCACTAAGGGCACAGTCTGCTGCCCCATCTGGCACCATCTTGTCACAAAGGGCACTGCCTGCTGTCCCACTGTGTGCCATCTCATCTCGAAAGGGCATTACCTGCTGTCCAACCTGGCACCATCTCGTCACCAAGGGCACTGCCTGTTGTCCCACCAGGTACCATCTTGTCACTAAGAGCACTGCCTGTTGTGCCATCTGGCACCATCTCGTCAGTGAGGCAATGCCTGCTGTCCACTTGGTGTATTCTTGAGGGATAGTACACTTGGTGCTTTATGGGGGGATAGGGCACTAGGTGTTTTATGGGGGGATAGCATACTTGGTGCTTTAAAAGGGATTGGAAACTTAGTACTTTCTTTGGTGACAACACTTTGTGCTTTATGGGGGATAAGGCACTTGGTTCTTTATGGAGGGATAGGACATTTGGTTCTTTATTGGGGGATAGGACACTTAGTGGATTATGGTAGGATAGGACACTTAGTGCTTTATGGGGGAGATAGTACACTTGGTGCTTTATGGGGGAGATAGGACACTTAGTGCTTTATGGGGGGATAGGACAGTTAGTTGTTTATGAGCCAGGACACTTGTTGCTTTATTGGAGGATAGGACACTTAGTGGTTTAAGGGGTTATAGGACACTTGGTGGTTTATGGGGTGATATGACACTTAGTGGTTTATGGG
>JANRMR010198535.1:0-10093 GCA_025434825.1 Bergia sp. 'catenularis'
AGGAAAATATAGAGTAGACGTTAAACGAGGGGAAGGGGGGGGGGGGTCAGCCTTAACGTCTACTCTATATTTTCCTTTTATATTCGACTATAAAAGGCTAGATTCTTGAACATGCGATCTGTAGAATGTTCAAATCTGATTTCCAATCTTGATTCTGATATTAAATTTGATATTAAATTTGCGTACTTTTCTGCCATGTACCGTCAGCCACGCTATCTCTGAATGAAGTCTGTTTATTTTCCCCCTTTCAACTCAAAGTCCATTTTTTTTAAGTTCCTGAGAAAATCGGACCGGCGGACCCGTAAAACAACTAATTAAATTGGTGTGGCCTTATATTAATTTATGTTATGGCAGGCCATTCCAGTTTTTATCTGCGACCCCATGTGGACGATCAGTTTTTTAGATCCAAGATCCCTGTTCTCAAGGAAAAAGGGGGCTATTTTATAAACAAAGGGGCGAATCGATAAT
Organism: Bergia sp. 'catenularis'; assembly: GCA_025434825.1. Lineage (NCBI taxonomy): Eukaryota > Metazoa > Cnidaria > Anthozoa > Zoantharia > Parazoanthidae > Bergia > Bergia sp. 'catenularis'. The sequence continues at coordinate 469 of JANRMR010198535.1, forward strand.
GGTTTCCAACAAAGCCCCCTATCTTTACTTACTTGTGCTACATCTAACACATATACAAAGATAAACGATCTTACGATGGGGAAAAAAGCAACGGGATACAAAAAATAACATATTTGCAAAAAAGTAATTATTTATATGGTATTCGAATGTTCTTGCTGAATGCTGTACCGAAGTATAAAATCAGTAAAACGTTGTTTTTGTTTGTACGGTAATTTTTCGCAACTCGCCATCGAAGAAACGTGTTGTTGAAATTGGAGCTAATTTTGCCTAATTTCTTGTGACAGGATAAGAAAAATGAAGTCATTTCTTTTAGTTTGGTAGACAGACACTTATAATCATAGTTTCTATAAAATCAGGATATCAACTTAAGCAGCGTGACCGTGCAAAATGAATTTACCAAGACGAATCTTCGTTGTGCACTTGTTGTTTGTGAAAACGTTTGTGCGCCTTGCCAATTTCAATCTGCCACATGTTCCCAGCACACAACAATAAATGAATAACATTGGGTACCTTACCTGCAATAGTGCAGCTCCACGGCCCCCACGACCTGCCATGGTCTTAAAGTAATCCCTCTCTTGTCGTTTTACTGTGAATTATGCTGTGGAAGGCGACGAATTTCAACCAGAAATTACATAAACAACCCCCAATTCTCTCCAATGCAACTTGCCGAAAGGACAGTGGCGCCAACAACCCATAATTTATGAAATTACACAACTTTTAGCCAATGGGAGACGTGAATTTGAATGTATTACAGTAGTCGAAACTTGCTCGCTTCCTCGATTACTAATCGCACCCATTCGTTACGTCATCGCTTGGTCTCGCCCTTTCCGGAAGGCACCGAAATCTCACGATCACGTATGACAACACAGGGAAAATGGCGGACGGAGAGCGTGAAGCGCCGAAATTGAAAATGGAACATGGTTTTATGAAATCGATTATCAAGAACCAAGTGGACAGAGATGATTATGATAAAGAACAAAAGATGCTCAAAGTACAAAATGCCCTCAGTCGACCTTCTCCAACAAGAGATCGTTCAAAGCGAACGCCACCACAACGGCCCGCGATGGCAGTTTATGTCCCACCACATATGAGAACAACAGGTAGATTACATTTTGAGCAGGGATAAATGACGTCTTTTGAGATCAATGTGGTAATCGACGAACTTAAATTTAATTTGGCGGAAAACTGAGACAGTTTTAAATTGTTATGATAATCATCTGTTATTACATTTTTCCTGTCAACACCTGATCAGGAAGTGAACCCCAATTTATTTTTTTTACCAAAAAATGTTTTAGCAGTTGCTTCAAACATTGTTTCTAAAATGCAGCTGAAATTTGACAGCAATTCGTGAATTCTGGTAATTCAAGTCAGGGGGTGTGTGGGAGGAGGAGGGAGGGAGAGGAGGGTGTGTGTGGTGCACTTTGTAAAATCCTAGCTTACCTGATTTCAAACCATATTATGAAAATTTCCCTTCCCAATTTCAGACTTGATGTTAAATTTATACCCAATTTCAAGTAGATGCAAAAAACATCTTTTATTTGACATACAGCACAACCACACAGTTTCATCCATAAATATTACCTAATTTCAGAAAAAAAAAAACTGCTCAAAAACCATGCCTTTTGGTGCTGCACATATCTTATATCTCATGGAAAGGGAGTACCCCCCCAGGACATAGAGTATTTGTTTGGCCCAGTGGGTTTCTGCATTATATAATTCAGTGATGGGAAGATGAGAGTGGGCCAGTATTAATCTCCAGTATGAGTCCTTAAAAACCATGAACATCCTTAAATTTTTTTCAAAATTTAGGTACTCAAGAGTCCTTAAAAAGTAAGAAAAAATGCCCAAGTCCATGAAAAGTCCTTAAAATTTATCTTCTTGTTACTCGACTTTAAAGTTTGTAAACAAATATTTTTTGTTCAACAAAATGTTATATATATCAGTTGTATGCAAGTGAGTATTTCTGTGGAAAAGACACTCAGTTCTGCCAGTACATTAATAAATAGACCATTAGCTTTGTTTTGCAGTCCTTTATTAAATCAGAGGCTACTTTGCTAGATTTTAGGATGCTTTTCTCTTGTATTTGGGTGCAATATGCTTTCACCACAGGTCTATAAAAATGACTTTATTGTACCATGAAAAGTCTTTAAAAAATCCTTAAATTTTAGATTGGGATTAGGGGAAGAACCCTGAAATCCCCAAAAATATTCATTTCTACTTCCTTGCAACTTTAATATCCTAATACTCCTGGGTATATTGTATGTCCAGAATGGTACACATTATTTGATTGTATCCCTTACCCCCCCCCCCCCCAAAAAAAAGTTAAAACATTAAGTATTTGACAAAAGCAGTAGCATATTTTTGTAAATTGTAGTAATTGAACCCCCAAAAGCCATTATTCACAACCTCCCTCACTATAACCAGGTATAATCATCATGACGGCACTTTAGTTTTTGTAAAAAGATTGATGTACATGTAACCTGATTGTAGTCACTTTTGATTATGAAGAAGTTAGTTTGTTTTGATTGACTTACTTTGGCTGAATAAAAACACAAAAATGTGAATTTCTCTTGAAAGGACAGTGGGTGATAATAAATCATAAAGGGGGGGAGAAAGTTCCCTAATATATGGTTGAATGTTTGATTATATAATCAATCTTTTGGTGGTTCTGTTTGTTTTTGATAATAATTTGTCAGTGTATTAGTGCTAAGTCACTTGTCATTTCACTGTGGTTCTGGCTCATGTAACTTTTTTACTTAGCTAGAATTTGCGTCATGACATATACATGTAGGCTGAACATTTCTACCTTGTCATGGATGTTCTACCTTGCTGTTATAGTAATATTATACATACAGTGGCCTTGAAAGCTGACACTGGCAAGTCTTGCTGTGTGGATATGTTTCATTGGGACTTGAGGGAATATCAGGAATTAGTTTAAGAAAGTAGCTGTTTGGAATAACCATGAAAAACTGATCAACAATAATTGCAGAAACACATGAAGCAGAGAGCCGTGTATCTCCAGCCAAAAGTGAAGCTACTGAAAGACAGTCCTCTACACTAAGCATAGAAAGACAAGTTAAACACAAGTCACCTCCTAAACAACCTGAACCTCTGTTGTTAGTGGAATTTAAAAACAAGAAAGGAGAGATTTGTAACTTATACATCTACAAGGTTTGTTAACTTTTAGTAAGGCAGACTTTTTATATTTGTTGGTTTACATGATTAACCATGACTAGGACCCAGTTATTTAAAAGTAGGTTATCACATAGTATGGTATTAGTATACAAAAAGCTGAAGTCAAGAGAATATTCCATTTTCTTCTTATTCCGTTACCTTAACCCACAACTCGTTTTACTTACTTTTGGACTGGTTTGAACTGGCATTTAAAGTTTACAGATGACCATATGTGCTATTTTTCATAACAAGTTAACCCATTCTCCTTGGCTGTTCAAGGTAGCTCACATTATGTTCAGACCTTGTTATTACATCACTTAAAAGAATCTTGCAATATGTCTCTTTAAAATACATTAAGAACCCCATAATATGGTAATTATTTAAAATCAGGAAACTTGTATATTAGTAGGAGTGTATAACTGAATCATATGAATAAATGAACCTGTTTGCATGTGAAGTTATTTTTAGAAATAAAATCCCATGTGTGGGAACTGATGTGGCATGTGAATTGCATCAGGTCATCTTGACATCAGCATGTCATCATCACACGACTGCATGATCAGATGAAACTGTCCAATCATGTAAAAATAGCTTCGCATGCAAACAGGTTTCACATTTGTCATACTGGCACTATCGAGACATATATACACTCCTACTAATATACTCCTGTTTAAAACCCATTTGAAACCCCTTATTAATTCTTCTTAATTTACTTTCAGGGAGATGATGTAAAAAGACTTGTCAGAGACTTTGCCAGTGACAATGAACTGACTTCTAAACTCAGAGATGCATTGTATTATCGAATACAACAAGAACTATTAAGAGACTCCACATAATATTAATTGGGTCCTGGTGCCCTCTCTAGTTAACAAATTGTGCTCTTCCCAGGTTTTGTGGAACCGGCAATGTTTTCTGCAACCAAGGGGATCTTTGCCTGTAAAACACTTTTGCTAGTTCATTCAAATAAATTATACTTTTAATTATTTATTATTATTTTGTTAGTCAGTGTAATAAATTACATTTATACCATATGGGTTTAGTTTCGACACTTTTCTATATATGGTGTACATATTTAGTGAATAAACCTCCTCTATGCTTTTTGTATTTTGCTACACAGGCCCGAGGCTGAAAAAGTGTCCGAAGTGTGATCATTTGCTCAAGGAAGAGCCAAGGGCAAATGTGAAACTTTGAAGACACTTTTTCAGACGAGGGCCAGTATAGATCAATACAAAAATAGCACAGAGGGAGTTTACTTATTTTATGATTCAACAACAATTTTCTCATTTGGAATGGCAAAACATGCACGATGAACACAGTGAAGTAAAGGCAAAATTTGTGTTTTGTGGTATTGAATTAACTACATGTAGCTCCATCTTCTTTTCCTTTGTTGTTGTTCCAAACCCAGAAGCTGAATTTTCAGCCATTATACAGCAAAAACAACCAAAAATAAAACAATTTAATAGCTTGCTAGTGGTTGCAGATATTGGTCCTGAAGAAAGCCAATCTGCCTAAACATTTTAAAATAAAGTTTTACCAGAGGAAGAGTTTGGAGGACTCTCATTTTTAACATTTTTTTATTTTCAAGATTATTGTCAAAACCTTTCTGATAATTTTTTCAGACATTATTTTCAAAGGTTTTCTGAACTCTTCCAAAGATTTTATGAAAGTTTTCAGAAACCCCCTAATGCTTTATGATTTTTTTCACAATTTCCAATTGAAAGAGTTTCCAAAAATAATATGTTCTTTACCTGCTTTTGGTTATCACTGAAATGTACAACAAGAGTAGCATATAATTTCTTCAGGTTTGGGGTGAAAAAAAATTGGGGTATTTTTTTAAAGGCATTGCATTTTCCAGGTGGGGTACATAATTTTGGGAAAATTGCACAAATTTTAAAGTGAGCATTGCTGGAAATTAACCTGTAAGGTGGAACAACTGACAGTAACAGGCAACACTGTATGGGCTTCAGGAGACTGCTTCCAAACAGCATTTAGAATCTGAATGGCACTTGATATCCATATCTTACATTATCACATAAATTAGATATTAAAATACCAGCCATGAGGGTTTCTCTATTTCTACAAAGTCATACATGTGCAGTGAAGATATCTTTGTTCTCTTCATGTGTGAAGATATCAAATTACCATGGTTGTGTATTTGTCCAATCAGCGCTCATAGATTTCGCACCCTTTTTTAATCTCGCTGCAGCCACTGTTGCCTGTCACTTGTTCATGTCCTTGACTGTCATAGCAGATTGTCGTTTTTGCACCGAGCTCTTCAATTAACTGCATCGTACCTGGTATTTTATCTATATTGATATAATGAACAGAACACCACATGGCCACTTTGCTCACTCGTGAGAGATATTGTCAACACTCAAAGATAAAATTTGTATCTCTGCGTGCCCATGTAATATTCTCTATATCTTTCCATAGTCATCAAACTAAGCCAAGATATTGTGCGGAAACACAGGATTTAAACATATCCAAATATTTTTTTTGATGACAGACCTAATTAGGATTACTTAGGTTTTTGAGCTCAAAGTTGGATCACTTATTAAGACCTAAATGTTTGCAACCAAGGGAGAACCCCCTATCCCTGGGGGGGATTACAAAACATGAACAAGACTTTAATTAATAATTATCAGAAAGGATTTATATGGTGAGATATTTTTTAGGACAGTGCTACAGTAATTTATTGTATACGTAATTTAAATGCTTTCTTTATTGGAAAACAAAAATCAAGACTTGTTTGTATCTTTTATTGGCACTCCATGAATACAAATATTGATATAAAGAGTAACCAATGAAACTGAAGCTTGAGGTAAGGTTGAATGGGAATGTTTTTCATTCTACTGCAATTAGATTTCGCAGTGTTGCCAACAGCTGGATGCCAGCATTTTTCCAGTAAAAGTATGGTAAGTATTAACAGACAACAGCAGGACTTCCTGACAGTTCAGATTCCATATCACAATCTCAACAGCTAGTTCAACTAGCTTGTTTGTTTCCCAACATCCTGACGCTCGTAGATCTGTGGGAACAAGAGCAATGCAGGAAAATGAGAAATAAACTATGTACAGTAAAATCCTCCATTTAAACCTGGCCTTATTTATTTAGTTACGTTAGTGTTTTGGGGCAGGCTTATAATAAGTGAGTTTATTCTGAATAAAAAATTGTTTCATTATACACATTACCTTGTGAGATATGAGTCTGCTATACATACTTGGCTTTATCATTATGATAAATCTTTAACATGTATCACAAGCTATTTGTTAGTCTTCTGGCAATTTATTTTTAATGCAACAAGCTTCAAAACAGATCTACAGGTAACAATCTAAAGTTTTGGAGCCCTATTTTTTTATAGAAATATGGGGGGGGGGGTTGAAAAACTGAATAAGGCAAAGAAGGGTTTTGAAAGTAAATATTTTTTTTCATAACTTGCCGAAAGTTACCACAATTTTAATTTGAAAGGCAAAACTTTGTCCTAACTAAGCAGCTGTTCCAAACCTGTATGTAGGAGTCCGACAGCGTGATAACCTGGGGGAGGATCTCTCGCACATTCAGGTCCTGGAGCTCATACCACTTGTTTGCACCCTGAAGAGGGATAAAATGATAAAATTATCAAGGAAGACTTCCTTTATTTTTTTGATTCACAAACTTCGATTTGTACAATTATTAACTTAATAATTTATACTTATTTGCTTATATTACATTTAACATGTTATGTAAAGCTGTTGATTAGCCACCTGTAAACAGCAATATACAAATTTTTTAAAATATAATAATTATTGTTATTATAAAAATTATTATTATTATAATTATTGTTATTATTATTGTTATTGTTATTATTATTATTATTATTATCATTATCATTATTTTCACCAAGACATCCACACATGCTATCTGGACTACTTAATTTATAGATATCAAACAAAACTGTCAGTTCCTAAACTTGCATGTGATATCAAAGCAGAGGTTGGGTGCGTGTTGATACAAACCTTCTTAACCTTGACATGGAAGTCTGTGTTATAGTTTCTACTCTTACCAGTTACAAGTTCCACATCAAAATACCTTTGGTGTTGGAAAGGTTCTAGATAGTTTGTTTGATATTCACAAGGGTCAGTTAACCCATGTGTTGAGATTAACTTTTCCTACTTAATAATTAATTACCTTGTGTAGAATATGAACTCTGTAGGACCCAGTTCCAGAACCTAAAACAAAAAGGCACAACTGTTTCATCAGTATGGGGAATGGTTTTACTAAATACCATCCACCATCAAATTCTAAAATCACTGTCATCATAACTTCTGTCACCAGCATTGACTTTGTTATTAACATCAGATTCATTATCATCATCATCATCACCCTTACAGTCAACAAGGACATCAAATCCATCGCTGCCATTGGAACCTGTACATTCAGCATGTCACATTCACAATCACCATCATAAATGAACTCATCACTGTCATCAACTTTATTATTAATAATGAATATCAACATCAAACTCATCTTTACTATTACTATCTTTACCATCAACATTTATCAATATCATATACTGTAATCATCAATCACTGTCATGATGACCTTTATCAACAACATTACATTAATCACCGTCACTGCCACATTTATCAGTAACATCATCAGATTCATTACTATCACCATCATTGTTATCATCATATTCACCAACAACATTTGATTCATCACCTTTAACAACATCACTTTATCAACAACAAATTGTTGCCATCATCAGATTCAGCACTGTCATCATCACTTTTATCAATATTATTATCAGATTCATCTTTTTTTATCATGAAATATATAATCCTACCTGGTGAACCTTCATGGCAAATGTTGGCAATCAGGTCATACTGAGTACATGGATGGGCTTTCAATACATCTGCATCACTTGACAAGTATTCTGCCATGTCCACATTCCTATGAACAAAAATATAAGCCCCGATAATTATAAGCTCACCCAAAACCTTTTAATGTGGGGTTTTACATGTACAGTATTCCTATAAAACATGGTTTACCTGGCTAGGATTTTTAAACTTTAACAAGGCAAAAAGCTTTTATTTCTGTCAACTGGTAATTTATTTCAAACATAAAAAGCTATAAAATGTAATGAGACTAACACAGTTGCCAATTGGGTGATGATAATAAAGTCACGAGAGGAAGGGGGATCTTTCATCATAGGGAAGAAGGGGGAGTTTAACAAGATTTTATGTTAGTAAAGAGTTAAGATTTTCATGGTCTAATTATGTAGTTACAGTCTTGACTTGGCAACTGATGGACTCCCAATGATACAATAAATACCTTTGTGTAAGAAATATCCCTGGTATACTACTTACTTTGCAATACCTTTATGTACTAAATTTCTTGGTTTTCTACTTATTTCACAAACTTTTATGTACTAATTATTGGTGGTATATTACTTCACAATACTCTTATGCACTAAATATCACTGGTATACTACTTACTTCACAATACTCTTATATATGCACTAAATATCACTGGTACACTACTTACTTCACAATACTTTTATGTACCAAATATCACTGATATACTACTTACTTCACAATACCTTTATGTACTAAATATCACAAGTATACTACTTACTTCACAATACTTTTATGTACAAAACACCAAAGTACACTACTTACCTCGCAATACTTTTATGTACTAAATATTCCAGTACACTACTTACTTCACAATCTTTACACACTAAATATCACTGGTATACTACTTACTTCACAGGGAAATTGACCACTGTTGGGTTCTTTTCTACAAAGAAGGTGTTCTTTGTAAATCTCTGTTGGGAAAAACAAAAAAAAATACAAGTACACTATGAATTAATAACAAATACATTATAAAAAATATTTTCATTGCAAGAAGAAAGTCCAGTTTGAGCCCATCAATACCTTAAATCCTGGCTGTTTCAAGATAAGATACCTCCAGTTTCCTGCCACAAGAAGTACCTAATGTATATTCTCCTAAAATACCTAGTAAATTTATGAGAACCTGTTTTGGGAGATGCAGGTTTATATACATATTAGGTTAATACTGACCAGACCTGTTGTAAGCTTTCCTATTACCTTGATGTAGACTATGAGGTATCCAGGCAGTCGTGTCAGCTCAAACCTCTTTATGAATGACTCTCTGTAGGTATTGTATTCCTGTAATGAAGGGGAGCAGTTATATATACTGCAGATCCAAATGGCAACCTGGCACATGACAATATAATAATAATAATAATCTAATTCTTCAAGGAAACTTCTTCCAGAGTTTAGTGCTGGTATGATCATAAATATGATGTCTCTTGACAGAGTATGGTATCAAAGTTTTTCCAGTGACACATGTACATGTAAGATAATACCACTAACCTTTTCTGTGGTTCCATCAAATTTAGCAAGAAGTGAGAATAGTGGAACCTGCAAAAGAAATATTTTTGATA
>JANRMR010198557.1:0-10091 GCA_025434825.1 Bergia sp. 'catenularis'
CCCACCCCCTCCCGGGTGAGCCAGGTCAAAAAAGTCCTAATAGAAGGAGAAGGGAGGGAGGTAGTCATGGTAAGTTCTGAACTAAAAGACACGAAATAAGTATTAGATGAAGAAAGATAACAAGTTCCAAAATAATTACAGTAATCTAAGAATTATTTTATCTCTATGACATATATGTATCAAAAACGTTACCTTCTTGGTTTCGGCTGAACGGCTGCTGTGGATTAGATAGAAACCATCTTTGTTGCCTCCAAACAGCCTGCAATGATTCGGTTAAAAATGCACAATGTTTTTAATAATAATAATAATGATGATGATAATAAAACTAATAATGATAATTCTTTAACTTGTATTTAGCATTTTTTATACTTAATTATCAAATTTCATAACATCTGGGAGAAAAAATCTAGTTGTTTACAATACGAAAGCTAACTATAAAGCAATATAAAAATAACATTCTTGTTAACATTAAAATCAATTACGATTAATACATACCCGGTACCCATTGTCAGACTTCATGTTTCTGTTGTGTTTGGAGCCGATTTGGCCGCGATTTGAGACGCTGCGAGAAAAATTAATTTCTCCTCTCCGTTGTAATTTTCAGTCTCGCAGCATCTCAAATCGTGGCCAAATCGACTCCAAACGCCACAGAAATATGAAGAATGACAATGACGCAAGCATAAAAGGTAACTGGTGAATTTTACTAAATTTTAGAGCAATACACGGCATATTCATATTTCCTACATGTATACACTGTACATTCGCTTAAATATTATATCAACTTAAACACGTCCCGTGTGTTAACCCCAAACCCAAACGGAGCAAAGTCAGAATTACTGGTTCTTTATTTGCATCCAAAGCTTGGATTACCTATGTCAAGACCACCAACTACGCAATCTATGACGGGATCGACAGGTTTGAATTAATAGTTGCATGTACAAGCATGTACTTACGGCAAAACTGTAATCTTGTCCAAGTCAAGTCTTTCAGCTGATGGTGGCAATACGTTACTCGTCTGAGGAAAACAAAAATGAGAAATGAAACATTCCAAAGGACTAAGAACCACCATGGTTCGCAATCGATGTTAGTATATAAAAGTATGAATTTTTTAGGGATATAACTTAAAATCTTTTGCATATTCTCGACAACGGAAAAAAGGTAGACAAAAATAAACTATACCGTAGCCAAATTTAATAACTGTGAAATAATATTAAAAAAATCTGATAACCAGCAAACTTGTTTTCTGCTTCAGGAAAAATAAAAAATAAAATATGATCATAACTTAACGCCATGGCTGAACGGAAGACACCTATCCACAAATCTGAAAGCAGAACAAAGACTCCTCAATCTTGTTACAGTATCTCCTCTCAGACTTTGAACTGTTTTTTCCTTTCACGTTTTCAATTAATCATGCCATCTGACCTAAAACTTCCTTGCCATCACTAAAAATTGTCAATAACATCATAAATCAATAAATCTTAAGATGTTTCTAGATTGCTGTTTTTGCTCAAAATCCGCAATTTTGAAAGCTCACAAAAAATCCAGGATATTTGTGTTTTTTCTTCAAGAATAAGTTAGAAAGTTTATAGATTTATGTGGAGTTGAAATTTATATCGTAAGCTTCAAACAGGTCTTTGGTACCTCTTGAAACACCTTTGGCAGATCTATCAGTTAGAAAGATGTGTAAATGTTTCTTTTAAGCATTCAGTTAATTTACAAAAAGTTAATTATTGTACAAATACATAAACTGATTTAAATGCGTACATGTAATACCACCATATTAACAAAAATAACACAAAGCAATTAATGTAAACAAACCTCAAAAACTTGATTTTTCTTGCTCATTCCTTCAGGTCGTCCTCTAGAGTAAAAAGATAAACATCACATTTTAAAATTGGTAATTATAACTGTTTATAAATACCAAATGTTACTTTCATAATTAAATAATTAAATAATTTATTTTTTTAAAGTAAGCCAAAAAGTACAAGGACTTTAAATAACAAAGTATTTAATTTTGTCTGATAAATAAGGGACAAACAAAGGGTGTGCATCACAATGCTGCAATTTGACTAGTTAACCTATCACAGTCTAATTAGCAATTATAATTCCACAAATGGTAATTATTCATTGAGTTGCAAATGTGTATTGTTGGGTATCCACGTTGATGGAGGACAATAATTGTTTAATATATACATTGTTACCAAACTGGTAGTGAACATAAACTGCAAAATTGTGTTCACCAAAAAAGTTAAAGCAAGAAAATTGCCTTTGAAACTTGAGGTACACACACCGCTCTCACATGTAAACAAATTGCAAACAAATAAAGTTCATTGATTTTAGTTGGTAATTTGACATGTATTCTTCCTTTAGGGCTAGCTAGCAAGCTGTGATGCCGAAACTGAACCAAAAAAAATCACAGCTGAAAACAGATAAACAGAATTGTGTCTCAAGGCACTGTTCGTTAAGCTATACTGCATAGCAGACCATATAGCGGCTGCCAGAGACACCTTATATGCTTTTGGTTCGACCTCGTGAGCTGCATCTTTATAATTCAGCATCACCAAGCTGTAATGTTGACAATTCAGTAGCCACATACATACACTACTATAATTTGTCGGAATGTGCATTATTTTGATACACCAACCAAGGTCAGGGTGGAGCCAATAAGATTGGAAAAGGGGGTCTAGTACCCAAATCTCTAGAAAGGGGGCCCAAAATGGATATCTTTTCTCCAAGAGAGGTAATTTCAGTGCTTTCCTTATACTGTGACATTTGCAAAACTACAGACAAATGGAAAGGGGGGTAGGGAGATTCAGATTGTGACACATCTCTTACCTTCCTAGTGATGACTTTTTGTTTGATACATTATTGTTGTTTGGAGAACTTTCTGGGACAACCCTAAGGTATTCTTCATCACTGTCATCTGAACCTAAGAAGATGAATGTGTACTAGATTAATTACTTTATGGCTGGTGCACATGTACATTTTTTATTGTACGAGTATCAAGTTTTGGCTATAATTTCTTTCTTTATTCTTTTTTCTTTTCTTCTTTGTTTGTTTGTTTGTTTGTTTTTTCCTTTCCTTCCATCCTTCTTTCTCTTTCTTTTTTCCATCTTTTCCTTCTTTCTATCTCTTTCTTTTCCATTTTTTTCTTTCTTTTCCATTTTTTTCTTTCTTTCTTTCTTTCTTTCTCTTTCTTGATAATGACAAAAACTGATTTAGAGTGTTCAATGAAATACTACAAAGGCTCTAGTAAGCACCTGGGGCACTTCTACTTTCTGGCCTTCAAGAGGGGGAGCTTACTAGAGAGGAGGCACTTATTGGATTTCAACTCACTGAGCTCTAGACAAAGTCAATGACACTTTTTTTTCTGAAACACCGATTTACAGTATATTAGCAATACTGCCTGTATGCACGATCTTACATATCAAATCCACACTCAAATGTTATCAATGAAACGTTAGTCCTAATGTTAACCCTATAGTATACTGCAATACAAAACACTTTAATTTGTCTCTGAAACAGGATTAATCGGTGTTCAAAAACTGTAACCTCACCTTCAGGATATTCCTTCTAAGTCAGTATGTTTTGTGGAGGGGGGACTGGGGGGCACTTAATAGGGACGGGGCACTTATTACGGATTTGAAACTCTAGAGGGGGGACTCATTTGAGAGGGGCACTTAATGTTCAGAGAGGGGGAGCTAATTAGTGCTTTTGCATTACTTAAAAGTACTTTAATTTATAAGCATCATCTCTATATATATATATATATATACACACACACTGTAATTATAGTGTACCGTAATCTATATATGTGTATATTATATAACTATGTGTATTGGATTATAATTCACATGTACATGTAGTCAAATATAGACTATAATGACTTCAAGTTGACATTTAACAACTAAAAAATATTTTTAGTAATAAATTACCAGACAAGGATTTCTTTCCCTGCCCAGGAAGGCTTCTTGAAAAGTCATTCTTGAAGTTCTTTGGAAAGTCTTTATTGGAAAATTCTCGAGGATGAGTAGACGCTTTTTGAGCAGGTGGAACTGGGAACGATGGCTTTGGAGACACAGCAGGTTTCCGTGGTGGGCGGGGTGGTTGTACTGCTGCAGGCCTCGGATATGGGAGAGGTTCTGAAATTGGTGGTTTGACAGTGACAGGTGCTTTGGGTTTAGAAGACTTTGCACTTTGATACTGACCAGAAAAAGGAAAGGGCATTGGTTGTGATATTGCTGTCTTTCCTGTAATTTTAGTAGCTTTAGGCATGGTTGGTTGAATTGGTTCTATTAGTCGAGCCTGTGCCATTGGATTTCTATGACCAATCATTCCTGATGGCTGCAAATGTCTTTCCTCAAGACCCAGTGAGCCAACAGACATTTTCGCCCGATCTCTTAACCTGTTTTGAGGTTTTTGTAATGAAGTTTGATCACTACCATCATCATTATCATACCAGTCACCTTCACCACAGTTTGGTGACTTCCGTCTTGGAACTGGCACTGGTCTTGATGATTTGGCAAGTTCAGCATGTAAGTCTTGTGCTGATTGTGTCCTTTTAGGGGGGAAAGGGTATGTGGGAATCCAAGATACTGATGCCGGTCGATGACTAGAGGTTGGAGATGGAACTCTTGGACGGTCTTGTGGGGATAGGTTGGGAGAAACATCAGAAGGAGGGCAATATTCTGGTGCAGTGTGATTGTCCATCTCCTGGTAATAATCGGGTGTGTTTTCATCCAATGCTGCAGGTGATCTTTGAAGAAAATGGGATTTTCCTCCTGGGAACAAGACTGGCATTTCAGGATAGTGATACTCGGGCAAATCCTCATCCCTGAAAAGAATTGCAAGCACACTGGCTATCAGACATCACAATTTAAAAATACATGGTCAGAAAGACACCACGTGTGTTATATGTAATATGTGTATAATTCAAGTGACAGTGAGGTCTGAAATGTTGAGGATAGCAATGAATGTTTCATGGTGAAACCGCATTAGGAATGAAGATCCATACAGAGATCTCCCAAGACTCTTCTGGACAAACTTAGATCTCATTGCTTAAGACTACATTGTAGCTGGCCACTGTGTAAGGCAGCCAGCCAATTAGTCTGACTTATGGAAGCCCAAACATGGCCAGGCCTCGAGAGGGGGGCAGAAACTAACATTCATCAATGATGTCAAAAGAGACACCAGTCTGACTTCTACTGAGGAGACTGCATGCTGCATGCACAACAAAAGAGTGTGGAGTGATTTTGCTCATGATCAGGAAACCCACAATGTTGATGATGATGATGAGCTACAGTGTATGAAAAAGCCATAATTGAACCTCCCACTCCCCCTTCCCCGCACCAAAAAAAAAAACTCAAGTTAAAAATACAAAAGTGCAGCATTTTTGAAATGTACACAAATTTATGGGGATTTAAATTTTATTTGGCTTATCCTCAATCCTATTCCACCACCTACATGTAACAAACAGAATTATATAAATTTTTATAATTTAACTTTGCATTAAGGGCACGTAACTTACTTGCTTGATAATCCAGAAATTTCTTCAATTTCCTTTTGGATCATATCCATCCATTCCTAAAATTTCAGAACAAAATACATCCATTTTATGTGTATCTAGTTAAAACACCTTGATCACAGAATACAATTTAAATATTTTGTCAAAACTGATGAAATTTAGAATATTTGACTACAGTAAATGGCAGAAACACCCCTAGAGCTGCATGTACTAGTTATACACATAGTTTTACAGAACATTTTAAGTTAATTGTAATAATTGTACATGTACGAGTTGTCTCACTGTATATATAAAGAAACATAAATTTTGGTGGGACTTGTTTACTTACAACCATCTCTCTCTCTGAGTGAGCTGCGAAGTAGTAAGTTCTTTTCTCTGGTTGAATATTCACCAACTTAAAAGTCCATTTGTATTTCATTTTCTCAGGTGCTGCTGACAGACTGAAAAAGAGTAATGTGTATGTGGCACATTAACAACCTGATTCAACTGTTGAGTCGAACTGTTGACTGGCCTGACAATCTACTGGCAGACTAACATAATTATATTTTGCACAAGTATTTGACAATTAAATAATGAATACCATGTGGTTTTTATCTTCAATCTACTAAGATCAACTGTACCCTTGTTAGGGTTGGGTTATTGTAGTGGAAGCTAAAAGGCAATATTCTAACTCCAATTTATATTTATTTTAACAGTTTTAATTACCATCTTTAATAAAGAGAAATTAATGTAGGTTTATTCTAAGTTCTATACAATGACCTCAGCTTTAGGTAACAAAAGACAATTATTCTGGTCATTCTAGTTACTGTAGTAGGCCATGTACTCCTAACTCCCATTTTTTGCTGCAATTTTGCAGATTTTTTGTTGTTACCCATAATACATTACAGCTCCTCAAAATAGCAAATTGTTACTTGCTTAGCAAAAATTTAAAAAATATTATGAAATTTTACCAAACTATGTCTAATAACACGTGATAAATATTCCACTGCCAGTTATAATTACAAAAGAAGCAATTTGTCTTTACTGTATATAAACATCCACAGAAAGCTGTGTTGCACAATCATGGTCTTGACCTTGAAATTCTTCCATGCCTTAGGTTCCAGAACCTTCAAGGGAGGTTACAAAGTCCTTCACATTGTTTTTGAATGAAGACACGAAGGAAGCCTTTGACTTTATGGCTGTTTTTCATCATGGTTTTGATGCACTTCATGTGACCCAACATTTTCAAGCTACATGTAGTATTTCATAAGTGTCAGAAATGGAAAATTCACTCAACCAGGCTGAATTTTACATATTTTACTTCCAAAATCAACAGACACATTCGTTTTGAGATGAGAATTACATATGATGGCAGTCTCAAGGTTTTAGTTCTTTATTTGACTGTGTGGCACAGACTGATTTATTTTGTCTCGTTTGTTTTTAAACTGGTGGACCAAGCCATGATGTCAGAAACAAGACTTTGCTTGCTGCTTGTGATCAAGCGAATGTAAACGTACTCCATAGAGTCATTACATTACATTACAGGACAGCAATTGACCAGTCAGGTGGGATTTTTATTTTTGTTGTAAACTCATTTCAGAACTCGAACAGGGAGCCAAATTTCAAATCTGGAATGATGACAACACTAGTGTGACGCCATTTTTAAGTCTTCTTAATAATTAGTAATAGTAGCAGTAGTAGTAATAATAGTAGTAGTAGTAGTAGTAGCAGTGGTGGTGGTAGTAATATTTAGTAGTAGTAGTAGTAGTAGTAGTAGTAGTAGTAATAGTAGTAGTAGTAGTAGTGGTGGTGGTAGTAATATTCAGTAGTACATGTAGTAGTAGTACATGTACATGTAGTAGTAGTAGTAGTGGTGGTGGTGGTAGTAATTATAGTAGTAGTAGTACAGTAGTAGTAGTAGTAGTAATAGTAGTAGTAGTACAGTAGTAGTAGTAGTAATAGTAGTAGTAGTAGAGGTAGTAGTAGTAGTAGTGGTGTTGGTGGTAGTAGTAGTAATAGTAGTAGTAATAGTAGTAGTAGTAGTACTTAGTAATAGTAGTAGTAGTACATGTATAGGGTAGTAGTAGTTACTGTACAGTAGTAGTAGCAGCAGCAAGCGGAGAAATTTTCCATTTTTCTAATGAAATAAGTTGAATAAGCAAATGATGGAAAATCAAGCAAACTTCAAGTTTTAATTATATGAAAACCAAAGCTAACAACATTTTCATTAATGAACGTTTTATTCATTTTCAAAGTGAAATTTCAAGGCATTTGCTTCAAATCAAAAAGAAGCATTTCTACTTCAACAAGTGCTGTTTCAAATAAAGTAAATCAATTTGTTGTTCTGTTAAACAAAGAAAGATTATTATTTAAGACTAGTTTATTAAGTACTTAGTTCTACATGGCTCTACTCTTTCATCACTCAACTGTTCAGTTAGGGAAATCATCTCCAGTATTCAGCACAACAGATTTTTCTTAATCCATTCCAAGTTTTGTTCTCATGAATGACCTTTCAAGTTGAAAATATTCCTTTTTCTCCTTGTGTTTGATGTACCCAGCAAAAAGTTCAAGTACAGTGTAGCTACTAACAATAATTTGAGTACTAACTAGGTGCTTCAAGACTTCCTTGAAAATTTGCTTCTCTTCATCAATTAGTTGTTAGCTTTGAAAGATTTTGTGATTACTCTTCAGTTGGTGAGTTTTTCACCTGTGATCAAGTCTCGAACACTCTTGTTTCTTGGCTTTTCAAACATCTGTTTCTTCTTCAGTCTTAGCTTGAAAGTTAGCTGCAGCTGTGAACTGAGCACTGAGACAATGACTCAACAATGTACGGACAACTTGCTCAACATTTGGTACCAGAAGTTGCTACTTTCCCACCTTTCACAGGCAGTTGGCAAGACACACACACGTTGCCAATGTGAATCTTTAATGTTTTATAAAAGCTAATTCTAAAAAGTCAAATTCAAGCAAAAACCTCAGGGAAAATTGTCCATTTTTGAAAATGTGAAATCAATAGAGGCCATGTAGTGATGTAGCTTTATCGGGAATAAATTACAGTATTTCACCCCAGCCAGTCGGAAGGTGCATCATATCTACTTTATTTATAATATTACTTAGTAGCAGTTTGTCAACCAACCTGTAGCCATTGAGAGAAAACTGTCCTTTTGCACTTGCATCTTCAGCACTGGAGAAGTAATATATACAGCCTTTGTGCAGCACAGTATAGCGGTTAGTCCCTGCAGGCAATAAGAAGTTTAATACACATGTACAGATAAATGTAAACATTCATATTCATTCCCATTAATTTTGTTATAATTCTATAATTAATGATTAGTGAAAATATGCTAGTACCATCTTCATATAATTATATAAATAGTATTACCAGGGGGGTACCATAGGTCCCAAGTGACCTGCATCTGGCGGGTCGGACCTGCATCTGAACATCAAAACCCGCTGACCCGCCAGGCTAGTAGAAAAACCTGCAATTGCGTTGAGACAAGATATTTCCGACCAAATCTGTCAAATCTGATTGCTTAATGTTGCCAAATTTCATTTTTAAATGAATTTCAGAACATAAATGAATGCTACGATGTGTCATTAGCTCTCAAAACACTGCTAAACGCAAACATTACGTCCAAGGCATGTTTACTTGTCTTTTCATTTATATTTATTTGTGTAACATACATATAATTTTGACTCCCTTAAATATATTGTTTGTTAACCAATCACGCGCCGAAGTGTATGCACGTGGTGATACGTACCATACATGTATGTAGTGTATTTTGGGCGCGAAATTTTCCCGCCAGTAAAGACTAAAGGGGAGTACACCCATGGGTGACCCACATTGGGCCACCTGAAACTTGGGAGCTATGGGGTACTCCCATATATTGACTGTACGGTATGTGCCACTGTCCAGGGTATGGTTTTCACGCCTTTCGGTCAAGAACGGGGCATATAAATTACGGTGTCTTGGTCAGGAACAGGATGCCAAATGTTAGAGTCAGAGTTAGAGTCAAGAACAGGACATGCTTTTCTTGCTTTGAGTCAGGAACAGGGTATCACTTTGCAGCTTTTCTTGGTCAAGAACAGGGTCATGTTTTGGGGTCCTCAGCAGCACACACCTACCCTGAAATTTGGGGAGTACTCCCCCCAGGTATGCATTCATAAACAATAACTTTTAAAACTGTTTATCTGAACATGATTGTACAGTTTGCCATGTAATATCATTAACGGTCTTGAAAGTTTTGAAATTGTGTGTTACTTTAAAATTTATTATTTCATGCATTAATTAGTAGAGGTTACATGTATGTCTGCCCAAAATCTTTAAAATTATTAAAAACACTTCCATCTGTATCTACAGAATGATAAAAATTTGCTTTATTAGTTACATTGTATAATTTGATAATCATTGCTTTGTTTAGTCAGTGCTTACAGAACTTTGTTAATCTTGTGATTACTTACATGTACATGTAAATGCAATTTAAAATTAGTAAAAAAAAATGTCTTCTACCTATATAATTATCAACTTGATTAAGTGCCTCCCTCAATTAAGTTAACCACACTTGTTTAGAACAAGCACAGCATCCCT
>JANRMR010198568.1:0-10091 GCA_025434825.1 Bergia sp. 'catenularis'
AATAATAAACTGGAGAAAAACTATAATGTTGTTACAAGAAAAACCTCAATCGAAAAATCGCTACTCTGGACCATGTGTTCTCTACTCGAGCCCAGTCTCCACTCTGTCAGTTCCAGTTCAGACCCAGGCTCCTATACTATATTATCAGCTGTCTTGTTCCAAAGTTTGCCAATTGATCAAATATCTTGTACTTTAAATATTTGACAATGTCAACAATGAATGAAACACTTTCGAACTCAAAATGAACAGCAAGCTAACGCACGCTTTTGTTCGAACAAGTTTTGACTAAAGTCGAACCAAAGGGTGGGTAAAGCCACTCCCAGAGGATAGCAGACCCCGTTATTCTGTGGTCCCAAGAGAACAGGGCCCAGTTGAATTCTGACAGATGAAAATAGCTCAGGATCTCATTTGCTAAAAAGCCTGGAGTTTTCGATCCCGTAGTTATTAAAGGGAAGGAGCTCAAGATTATCAGTAGTGCAAAGTTACTAAATCTTACGATAACCAGCAAGCTAACCTGGAATGAGCATATTGCAGAAGTAATCAAAAAGGAATAAAAAGAGGTTATATTTATTAATACAACTAAAGAGAGCTAGAATTCCTCCACAACACCTAGTGTTGTATACCAGTAACTTTTTAATGTCATACTGGCTAACCCAAACCTAAAGATGAAAGCACTTCTTCCGCCAGTGCATAAATCCTGTTATAACTTCAGTAAACAACGCCATTTAAATATGTCATATCTTTATACTGACCGAACTAAAAACACTTTTATTTTTGCAGTGTCAAGGAAATTTTATCTCTCTATCGATCTATCCATCCATGCATCCATCCATCCATCCATCCATCCGTCCGTCCATCCATCCATCCATCCATCCGTCCGTCCGTCCGTCCGTCCGTCCGTCCATCCATCCATCCATCTTTACCTAATGCACTGTTAAAGCTTCAATTCTCACATTCTATGCACTTCTCAACTGATATTTACAAATATTTTGAAAAATGTACTATGTGCCCGGGAAGTATTAAACGGCTAAATTAGTTAAGGCATTACCAGATGATCAATTAACTTATTAACTTATTGAAAACATTGAAAATACTTTTGAGACGCCCAAACTGATAATTCTAACGCAAAAACAGTAAAAAATATTTTTTGAAAAAAATTGTGAAAAAATTTTCCAGACTCACTGAAAAAGTGGTTGCCATGGCAACAGCTAAATTAAGTGGGACAAAAATGGCACGTCAAATGATTCCCCAATAAATTTGGGAAAAGTCACCAAATATCTTTGCCGTATCTACAACCGCTGCTCAGCTATAGTGGTTTGAAGTTGGCGCGGGCACTTTTTGCCCCCCCCCCCAACAATTTATAAACATTGGATTACATATTGACAATTGAAAGAAACTTAAGTTAACTGCTTAAGGTTTGGTTAATGTTAACCATGGCCATTTTTTAGCTACTCGGTCCAGAAGCATCGAGTCAGTACCGAACACCAAGTGACTACTACAGAATATGAGCAATTTATGTCCCGCTATCAGAGGTTACCTCAGTGATCAATTGCGCGGGCCTCTTTATATAACACTGTGTGAAAAAATAAACAAATGGATAATATGTATGATAATTTGAATTCAATGCCAGTTCTTTAACAGTATTTTTTTTAAATGTTTGGTGCCGCCGGGTTGAATTTGGTAACAAAGGCAAGATTTTCTTGCACGTCCTATTCTTTATGTAAGGTTGCATTTCTGTTATCAAATTTACTGCCGCAAAGGTGTTCTTAATTTTGTGTTTCTGGGTAGCCTCCGTTTTGTAGGCGTGTTTTGAAATCCTCAGTTAGTTTAATTTGTCAAAATTTGTTTTTGAGGAGTTTGTTCTTAGGAGTCTTAAGGCTTCGTCAAAACGGTTTTGATTCCTGACGGTTGACTTGATTTAAAATGTGAACACTAAAATTTCTCAGTTGGTTTGAAATAAGTGCGCACATCGAGGATCCCTTTTTGGAGCTATTTACGTGCATGCGCTTCTCCAACAATAAATAAATAAATGTATGTATGTGTTCTTGGTACGTGTGACAAATAAATCCAAGGGGGGTAGGGCAAGAAGAGACCAACATACTCTACTACTGTATGCTTATATTTAAAATGAATTGCAGCTATTTCATTTAAACTTTTAAATTTTAATTTCACCTACATGTTTTTTTCTCGTGTATATGTTTGTTTTTGCTTTTGTTCGTTTTCATTGCATCATTTTCCAATCCACCCCACCCATGTTAATCCGAGCGTGTAATGTTATGGCATCACATTTGTCACCTCGTATTCGGAGAAATATAGCGGCTGCGAAGAGAGAAAACCAAGGAAATTTTTGAGGCCTGTGATACCGGAAGAACAATAAAAGACCCACACTATAAAAATTAAGCCTAAAATAGTGTGTTCTTTTTAGCCAGAATCAGTATTTCGACGCGTGAGCTATCACGTAAATTACAGTGCCTTTCTGAATTTATGGGGAATGCAAGTTGTACACTGTCTACACTGCATAGAAACATTCTGGGCCCGGTTATTCAAAGACTGGATAAGTCTTATCCAGCGGATAAATCGCTATCCAGCACTGATAAAATGTATTCACTTGCATCAGCTCGGTTGCCCAAAGGTTTGATAGCGCTATCCGGCCTCTATCGACCCAGCTCAAGGTTGGTCGCATAACATTTTAATGGTCTTTAATAGGACCACCGAATAACAGAACTAGTTGTGAGTTGCAGCCCCAGAAATGAGTAACCGTCGCAGAAAAATTATCCCTTCAAAATATTTGCACCGCAGCCAAAAAGATTTGAAACTTTAGTACACTCCGCTTTTGCTACATTAGAGCGAAAATTAATTTCACTCTCAGTCTCACTTGATTTCATTGTTGCGTGTTGGCTACAAAACCGGCTGGAAAACTCCGAATTGGATAAGGCACAAAGTGAACAAGTTGGTAAAATTACCCATAACAAGAGACGAGATGAGGAAGAGAAGCTGGGGGTTTAAAACAAAAGATTACTTTCTTTATGTGCACTTTACAAAACTGTTAAAGTTCAATTTGCCGAATTTCCAAAAGAGTTACTGCTCGCTGAGTGTGACCTCGGCAGTCAAATGGCTTTCTCGAGGCCGGCAAATTTTAGACAAGTTTGTTTGGTTGTCTCGCGTTTTCACTGAACCACAAGAAGTAAAGGTATGTTGAACTCACAGGAAAACATTCAAAAGCAAAACAAACTCTCTCAAATCTGTAAACAAAGTTGAACTTTGTGCTTGTTTCGCAGCAAAATGTTCACGACACACTATCACTGGACAGACCGGTTTATTCAACGCTCACGGATCGTCATTCGCGGCTTATCCAGGTTTTTTGCAATAACCACACTGTTTTCCGCAAGGGAAACAAATAGAAAAATCAAGTAGAATAGCTTCTCGTACGCTCTGCGTACCTATGTTTCTTCAAAGCGTTCACCTTTATATATGGTTGTGTCTGAGAACGTGGCTTCACTTTCTGATAATTAATCCGTAAATTTGATTTTTTGATGGAATCGGTTTTGATTCGGCTGAATTAAGTTCGACGTTTCCAGACTTAATTAATATGAGTCTACCCAAATTGTAACTAGGTTTGGTTCACGTGAAGTATGTCTTTTAAGGTGGTTCCCTAGGGTTTTTAAACCGCGCGAGATCTGAGTACAAGAATGGCGCGAGCTTCAAAATTCCTGAGTGTACGGCGCGCGACAGCACTTGAATCAAATAATACCTCGTGTTTTTGATCGCTGTACGCATGTGCGTGTGATTTTTCAAATATTTGTTACGTCACAACGCGCGTGGGTAAAAATAGAAACTCCACAGTTTCTCAATAGTTCTTCGGTAAAATTTCTTTAAACTTTGTAAATACGAAAGTACAGAATTCATCTTCAACATAATTGTTTTTCAAAAAATATTATCGAACAATTTTTTTTTTCTATTTCATAAAAAATGAAAATTTGAAATATCTTTTTCCCTGTCCGAACGACCCTATGCTTTTTTCTTTATGAACCGTTTTTTGTAACATTTACGTTTACCAAGTTTAAAGAAATTTCACCGAAGAACTTGAGAAATGGAGCAAAATGGCTCAATTTTGCACTTTTTTGGTCGCATTTTTAAAAGCTTTGTTGCCATAGCAACGGGTCGGGCCAAGGGTTTGACAATGAGGAAAAGCTTTTAATGTGTTACATTAAGTTCACAAATGTGTGATTATCTAGGCATAATGGCTAAAGAAAAAAGATCTAGCGACACACAAGCACTACTTATCATCAAAATGGTACTCTTTGTAAAAACCCTAGGGAGCCACCTTAACCCGGGCCTAAGAAATGATAAGTACTTTATAAGTGTGATAGCTTTATAAATCATTAGTTTCTTAAATTAACTTTTTATTGAGTATAGTTAACATGACTACGCAAATAATGCCTCAAATAATAATCTAAATGTAGTCACCTGCTCCAACCGGACATCATGATGACACATCATTGTCATTGTTCTGCGTAGATTAGTTATGCAAAATTAAACTTGACTGAGAAACATCTGATAGAACGAAGTTTAAAATAGTAACCTTGCTAAAACATTTTTTACAAAACATATACCTAAAACACCAACTTTTGGATACCCTCTAGCCCTCATGAGGAGAAGGGAACAAATTGAGAATCTACATTATGGTAAGACGTGATAACGTCAACGAGCGTCAACCTTGAATACAACCTTCTCATCATTTTCACTCAACTATTTTAAACTGAACAGCATGTAGCTCATTCGAGCAGAATTTTTACTCACTCGGTAGCAAGTTAAATTCTAAAAGGATATTAATTCTGTTGATATTAGTAAGTTTTTGTTCGAACCACCATCACTTTATTACAAAACGTTGGTAACAGATGAAAAAACATGCCAAAATATTTTTCAGAAGATTGGGTTGTTGGGCAAAATTTATCCTTCATTACTTGCGATCTGGGTGTCTACAACCTCAAGATTGGTGACATCAGTGTGATGTAGAACGCTTACATTTTTTACTGCGTGTTAAACATCATCACAGCTGCCACTGCAGTGATCGGGAATGGAATTGTTATCGCTGCCGTGCTACAAAGATCTACACTACGCTCACCATCGAACTGCCTGCTCTGTTGTCTTGCGGTTAGTGACTTCCTCACAGGAGCGTTATTTCAACCTGTTTATGTAATATACAGCGCTGCCTTGTTAGTGGTTACGTGGCAACTATGACCTGTACTGCAGGCTGACAACCGTTTCGTATTTGGCTGGGTATTTCCTGTCAGGGACATCCTTTCTTATACTGACTTTGATCAACGTTGATCGATTCCTGGCTCTTTGTTTCCCATTCGGATACATCACCATGTGACAAATGGCCGAGTGTTGTCGACTGCAGCGTCATTTTGCTGCCTAACTGGTGTTTTGCTGATTTTCCCCATAACGGGCCAAGTTAAGATATTCGAAAGTACTGTGACTGTCATTATCGCATTGTGCCTAGCTATTAACATTGCAACTTGTTGTTCTATTTTTCGCATCATTTGTAAGCACGAGGCACGAATCGACGCTGAACGGCAATTGTCAATCCGATTTAACCATGAACACCAAGGACACTTCCAAAACCATAAAAAAAAGTCAAGAACAGTGGCTTGTGTAAGCGGGCTATATTTCCTGTGTTACACACCATATTCAGGGGTTATCATCGCAATGACTGTTAGTGGTAAAGATATCATGCCCATTGACGTTTGTATTGCATGGAATGTGGCTGCCACTATCGTGTATATGAACGCTGCTCTTAATCCTGGTCTTTACTACTACAGAATGAGTGAAATTAGGGAGGCTGTTAAGAGCATGTTTTGTCGTTAAAAGTGAAAGTGCTTTCGTAACTCGCACTAGACACAAAGAAATACATTTGATTGGATTTTAATTCTAGTGCTCTTTTTTTAAACCTATTCTTTTGAGTACTGTTCTAACGTCACCTCCGTTGACTGTAAGTTGCACAAAGTCTCCTTAATCCTTAATTCGCCCAAAGTTGCCATACTTTTCAAGTTGATTTCCTTAAATCACCTTAAATTCCTTGTTTTCAGTTTCGACCATATCGTTGCTAAGTGCATTTCCAGCCTTTGTGTTGTTAGAATACGACAAATCTCACAACGAGATGCCTTGTGACCTTGTTAAGGGTTCAAAGGAAATTTCGAAAATCGTGACAGTCGTTTATGTTGTCGTGATCATTTTTGTACCCATGATAATATCATGTTACTGCTACTTTAGAATTGTTTATGGCGTGTGTATCAGGAAATCAATTCTTGGCGGAACTTCAGCAAGTAACGACAAAGTTCAAATGAGGAAAAGACTTGTTCAGACATCGGTTCTTGCAGCAACTGTTTTCGTTTTAAGCTACGCACCTGCAGGAATTTTATCAATTTTGTTTCACCTTAAAGCTCTTCCTCCATATTTTCTAAGTGAGCGAGTATTGGTTGCCTGCTCTCTGCCTTGGTGTGTAAAAGCGATCATCAACCCGTTCCTGTACGCGTTTTGGAGCACCAACTATCGCACAGCTGTCAAGTTGATGTTTAGATGTTGTAGAAATGTGAAAATTCAACCAAGAGCGAAGGGCTCCCATGAGTTTGAGACGAACTGAATCATCTAACATGATTCATGAATTCAGTGACCCTCACGCTACTTTTTTAAATTAAACTAATCGTCATAAGTCAAAGAAAAATAAGTTCAAATGCTAGTTATGATAAAGATAAACATTTACAAGAAATTTATTTCGTAGTTTCCAAGTAAAAGATCTCTGACTGGCGCTCGACAGGAATTGTTAGAATGCACAAAATGCTATTTCACGGGAAAAAGCAGCACAAATTGCAGTTTGCTGTAATTGGCCCGCGAAGATGGCAACAACTGAAAGGACAATAAGATTGTGCTCCGACATAAAAAGCGACCATCACAACAAGAAACTGAACACCAAAAATGTTAAAAGCGTGCATTAAGCACTAAATACGTGATAGATGTGTACATCTTTTTTAATATTCAACCCTGTCTATTTATCATAACTTCTACGTCGTTGCGCTAAATTTCGAGAAATTGCTTACTGCACTGGCCAGGAAGCTCAATCAAAATTCTTTCGTATAAACCTGGATAAGGGCCCTTTTGTTTCAGTGCTTCTATCAGAGCTGCCTGCGAATTAAAACATTATTTTGTTGCCGGCGTTCTAGTTCATTATGATTAGCACAAGGTTTTGTCCAGATTTTAAACATTCATTTCTATAGAAATGCGCAAATATATTGTTTACTGTCAAGACAGCGGAAATTTGAGGGTTCTTTATTCAGTCATAAAAATGGATAAAAACTACAAAGTAGCGCCCTTTTGAAGCTCTTGAAGAATTCAAAAAGTTATCACAGTTTTAAAGGAGAGGGGGAGGGTTGAATTTATGTCATCTTGGATAAGTTTTAGACAGCTTCTTAAAAGTTTAATATATATCTTACAATACAAATGGTGCCTAAAGTGAATGACATGTCGATTGGCTCCACTTCAACTGACAGGCGATTTTCTAATTGTTGACGGAAATAAAGGAACGGTAGAATAGTTTTTAGTACACTGACCCCACCCAAAAATTAACTGCATACCGTAAATTGTAGCTTACCGGTATTTTAGTATCTGTATCTGAACCAGAAGCACTTTTCGCAAGCTCTGGTTGACTACTTAAACTAGGAATATTATTTGTGTTGACAATTCAGTGGGACAACATCTTGAATTTGTTCTTTATCCACCCACTGTGTGCCAGGATGGCTTTGTGCCTGGCTGTGATTGTACGTGCTGCCTCTCTCGCTCCAAGAACCGTCGTCAGGTCTTTTTCCAGTGTCTTACATTCCCGTCCGAGTACATCTATGATCGTTGATTTGTTAAACTCTCAATACCAGCTTTTAGTTCTTCTCTAACTTGCACATATTTGTCAGTTTTCCTATTCTCCTTCTTCATCCTGTTCGTTATCCATGGACAGCTGCACTGTACCACCAGGATGTCTTGTGCTGGTTTGTCGAATGCAGTGATGTCAGGCCTGTTGCCCTGTGGCGATGTGATTTGGAATCTATTCTCTGCAGTGTGGGAAGGCACGTCCCATAAAATTCTTACTAAGTCATTCCTTCACTTTTGGTTTTGGGGCTATAGCAGAGTACCATGGTGGAATTCTGTCAATCAGGCCATAATGTTTTCATAGTGAGAAGTATAAGCACTTGCGTCCTGCGTTGTGTCGGGCAGTGTAGTCACTCTGAGCCAGTACTGGACAGCCAGCAAGGATGTGGGCCATCTTGGTTTCTTTGTACGCTTGTTCCACCGATTTGAGGCCACGTCCCTCATTTGCTCTTGGCAGGTACAGTAGCTCATCTGATGATGCGGGATGCTTTGAGTTGGTGTCGTTCAGGATTTTCCTCAGCATTCTATCTAGCTCCTTTAGGTCATTTACTGGCCAGTGTATGATAGCCATATGGTATGCTAGGGCTGGCAGAGCGAAGGTGGTTGTCGCTTGTACCTCATACTTGTCTGAATTATTTAGCTGTCTCTTCTCTCGTGACGCTTGAGTCCTGTAGGGCATGTTCTTTGGTTCCCAAAAACTTGTAGGATTGGTCTTCCTGGACTGTTCTGATGGTCGTGGTGTCATAGAGTCGAACTGCCTGTTCTTGTTGTAATTCTCCTCACTTCACATTCATTACAGCTCATTTGTCATTGCCTAGACTCATGTTCAGGTCTTTCATACAGTGCTTGACCTCCTTCGCAGCTGGGTATAACTCTCTCTCTCATTTGCACTGAACAATTTGATGTCATCAATGAGCATCAGCTGTGTTACCTTAAGATGGATTGGCTTGCTTAGTAAGTAGCCTTTCATTGTTCTAATCTTCCATGCAAGGGGGTTTAAGTAGATGGTGAACAATCTCGAACATAGGCTGTCTCCCCAAAGCAAGGCTTTCTTCAAATGGGTTGGGGTTGAAGTTTGCACTCCTGTCTTGGTGTCTGCTATCAGCCTAGTGGAAGTCCCTTTGACTACTTTCATGATTGCATCAATCAGTTTCAAAGGTAATTTGTGCAATTGTAGCAAACGCAATAACACTTTATGGTCTACGCTGTCGTAAGCTTTGCGTACGTCTATCCATGCACATGCCATGTTTCTCCGATTATCGCGTGCGTCCTACAAGGCCGTCTTGTCAATAACAGGTTGTCTAACCATTAGTACCCTCACGTGCTCACCTCTGGTCTCGCTGCATTAGCTGGTTTTCTTCCAGATGCTGGTTGACGGGATTGGTATGTGTGGTAGTAACAGTTTTGTTGACAGCGTTCATACACATGATAGGACGGTGGTTCGCTTTTCTCCATTCTCCCTCTTTAGGAATCAGTGTTGTTCGTCCGGCAGATATCCAACTTTGCATTTGTTCCTTATCGCACAATAGTTCCTGTGCGGCGTCTGCCACCGACTTGTGTAGTATGGTAAGTTTCTTGAGGTAGTTGCATAACCCATCTGGCCCCGGCGCGGACCAATTCTTTTTCTTCTTCAGTGCTCTAGTGATCGTTTCCTCTGTCATGTTAATGTTCCCTTCCTTCTACTCAGGCACCGCTTCTTCCATTGCTTGTGCTTCTTCTTTGAGTCACTCTGCCTCTCGGTTTCCAGCTCCTTCCTCCTCCCACATAGGTCTCCAAAACTCCTCCGCATCTCCCATGGATTCAAAGCACTAATCCGCTCCCTCCGTGACGTCACCCCTGTTTTCTAGGCTTTATAGATATCTTCTCTTATAGAATTCAAATTTGCGGCGAAATACGTCACATCATTATGACGTCATAGAAATAGATTTGGACACTGTTTGTTGTTTGCGAGTTGCTTCAGTTCCTATTTTAAAACATCTTTGAAAACGATAATAATTTGATTGTAACTGGCTGTACCGATCACACACCCACGCCCCCTCCAACTTTCTTTCCCATAGTCCCACGCATCTTCAAACCCTCTATTTTGCTATGACATAAGTAATGGAACTCAAACTTTTAACTTTTTCGAATTTCAGTCTCTCTGTTATATATAGTTTTGTAGGTCAAATTAG
>JANRMR010198579.1:0-10089 GCA_025434825.1 Bergia sp. 'catenularis'
AAAAAATAAGATTGATTAAACGTGCATAGTAGCTGACAGCTATTTTCCCTTAATTGAAAGCAGCTTGTCTTAATTAAAACAGCAGGTGACGCTAATTTTCTAAAATGTACGACTAAATGGAACGGAAAGAACACCAAAAATAGTTGCTGGCACAGCGGGAAACAGATATGTAATATTAAATATAATAGACTCGCTGTAAATGTAATGATTTTCAACACACTCTGCTATTTCAACTGAGTACTCGTACTCGATGCCACAAGCGCCCTCGACTCAACCTGACTCCGCAATTCACATATAGTACAAAAAGTCAATTAATAAGCTCCGTTTGTCTCATACGTCTATGGGGCTCTACTCATCAGTATACCACCGCAAGTCATTTAGTTAACAGAAATTGAGTGCAGATGTGAAACAACAATCGAAAGCGAACCTTCAAGCAGGACAAGGTACAATTTAACTTTGGGACCAAAGTTTCATTCAGAACTAACACTACTTTCATTCAGTCATTCCTTGAAAAAATGAAAGAAGTTTCAAGTCATTTTACATTTGTTGCCTTATCCACAATGTTAGTGTTGGTGAACTTCACTGGTAACAGCATCGTCTGCGCTGTAATTTGGCATAACAAGTTCATGAGAACTCCGGTGAACTACTTGATATTTAACTTGGCCATCGCTGACATCATGGCGGGAGTTTTCAGTCTACCTGGTTCGTATCTTTTAGGACCGTATTTGTACACTCACCCTGGAGGAACGCTCGGTGACTGGTTGTGCAAAACAATAACCGGTAAATACGGCTCGCTCTGTGCTGTAGCGCTCATTGTCTCCGCTCTCACTCTCTCGGCTGTTGCCTACGAGCGTTATCAAGCCGTTGTACATCCGTTTACAGTGAAAGAGAAAGTGACAACAAGAAAAGTGTTCTTATTTATCGCATGTTGTTGGACTTTAGGGTTGGCTTCCCAAAGCTTTTTCTCGCTTGTGTATCATTTTGATAACTCTACTAATACTTGTGCAGTTAAGTATCGCTTTCAAAACGTATTTAATATCTGTATTAAAATTGCTAGTCCACTTCTGTTTGGGATTTGTTTTTTAGTAATGGCTATATCTTATGGTCGAGTTATCTGGGAGTTAAGACGGAAACAAGATTTGATTTCTAACAGAGATCAACATACAGCAAACCGAGTCAACAAAAGAATAACACTCATGTTACTAACTGTCACGGTGATATTTGCAGCAACTTGGGGAGTTGGAACGGCCATCGGAAGTTCGTTTTTGACAAACTTTGATGCAGATGATTGGCAGCTGAGGCGTCGGATTTGGGCGCTTCTATTTTGTATAAATTCTAGTGTGAATTGTTTTGTGTACACTTTGTTCAGTTCTCGATTCAGAAAAGCTGTTAAAAATGTTTTTCAAAGTTGTTGTAGGAATCATCAGCTGGAAATCTCAAAAAACGGAAAGATACATGATACTGTCAGAACAGCTGAAAACAGCCGTTCTGTGGAGCAGTTCAAAGTAAATGAAACAAAATTGTAGGAGTCCTGTTAAGCCAAGCTAGGGCGCTAATAGTTATTGTTAAACTATTATTAACATTTTGCTTTTAGGTCAAGAAGCTGGAAAAATGCATAGAAACCTGTTTGAAATAAAGCACGAACAGCGTACAAAGTTATTAATTTTGGTGGTGTTTTTGTAACTCGAAATTTAAGAGTTTTTGTTCTTTACTGCTAATTAATCCAAATAAACTTTAACAATTATTATAATTTAATTACAACCTTGAAATAGAAAAAGTTTGTTCCCCCACAAGTGTCCAGAAATGTGAATTAAATAACCATGTACATTAGCATTTTTAAAATAGATTGGAATGTTCCATTTTTTATCTTTTATCATAAAAGTTAGTTATGTTGTAAAAAATTCATTTCTTAAAAAGGTAGCTCGTCGATTTTCTCGTATACAAAGATCATTCAATATTTCAATTAACCTGATGCACATTGTTTGATATATTGGTTAACGTTGCTATCAATAAGTACAGATAGTGACTCTGTTGAACATCGATCTTTGGCAGTTCTCGGAGCTGAAAAACTAATAATTCTAATCTATCAATTTATTACGCGAGTTTTCATTTAGAATAAAGCCTCGGAACAAAACCACAGTTTTAGCGTCAAAATCCATGATTATTCTTTCATTTCAATTTTTGGAGAACATTATTTCTCTACACTCTGGTGGATTTGCTTTAGAACTACTTCCCAATTAAATATGATAAAGTTGATGTTATTTTCTTTTGAAAGTTAAAAGCGCTAGCTTGTTCAAAATTTGTTCCGCAATCCAGGAGCAATCCGTCGAAGCGAGTCCACGAGCACACTCGACCCAGTACTCCGCAAATCACGTATTGCACAAAAGCCAATAAGCATGTTTCGCCACCCATTCAGTTTCTCTCGCCCTGTAGAAGTGAAAGTCAAAGTTTAAGCAGGACCAAATAGTATCCAAATACCATACTTGACAAAAGAAAGATTCTATAAGGTTTAGATGGAAGAGCGTCTCTGAGAACTTCGAGACCCGTGAACCTCACGAAAAGCACCTCTCGCAGACAATCCACAACAATGAATGAAGTTTCAGATCGTGTCAGAGTTCTTTTTGTCGCCTTATCTGGAGTGTTGGTGTTGGTGAACTTTGCCGGGAACAGCATTGTCTGCGCTGTTATTTTACGAAACAAGCCCATGAGAACTCCAGTGAATTACTTGCTGTTTAACTTGGCCATCGCTGATTTCATGGTGGGTGTTTTCACTCTACCTGACCCGTTTGTTTTGGGACCGTATATGTACAGTCATCCGGGAGGAACGCTCGGTGACTGGTTCTGCAAAACGATAACTGGAAAATACTGCTCACTCTGTTCTGTAGCATTCGCTGTCTCCGCTCTCACTCTGTCGGCTGTTGCCTACGAGCGTTATCAAGCCGTGGTACATCCGTTTACAGTGAAAAAGAAAGTGACAACAAGAAAAGTGTTCTTATTTATCGCATGTTGTTGGACTTCAGGTTTGGTTTCCCAAAGCTTTCCCTGGCTTGTGTATCATTTTGATAACTCTATTAAGATTTGTGCAGTTACGCCTCCATTTCAAAACCATTTTAATACCTTTACTAAGGTTACTGGCTCACTCCTATCCAGGGTTTCTTTTATAGTAATGGTTATACTTTACGGTCGGGTTATCTGGGAGTTAAGACGGAAAAAAGATCAGATTTCCAACAGAAATCAACATGCAGCAAACCAACTCCACAAAAGAATAACATTCATGTTACTGTCACAGTGATATCTGCAGCTACTTGGGGAGTTAGTACAATGATGGGAAATTCGCTTTTCAAAAATCTTAATTTCGACAATTAGCAGCTGGGGCGTCGGATCTGGGCGCTTCTTTTCTTTTTAAATTCTAGTGTGAACTGTTTTGTGTACACTTTGTTCAGTTCTCAGTTCAGAAAAGGTGTTAAAACTGTTTTTCAAGTTTGTCGCAGGAGTCATCAGCTCGAAATCGGAAAAAAATCAAATGAGCATGTTAACGACAGAACAGGTGAAAAGAGCCGCTCGGTTAAACAATCCATAGTGACTGAAACCAAAGTTTAGGGATCTAATTAAACCAAGCTTATCTTAAAGTCAATGTAGAATGCGAAATACTCTGGTTTTTAAATTTTTGATAAGCTTATTAAAACCTGGTTGACAGCAACAAAAAACAAGAAATAATTACAAGTTTTAATTTTAGTGTTGGTTTTTTTTAAACTCCAATGTCCAAATTTTGATTTGCCTTCCTACCAATTATCCAAAAAGAAATTCATCGGTTGTGACAAATTTGGTAATGAAAATAGGAAAAAGCCAGTAGGAGACACCTTGTCCTTTAGAAATGTTCGCCTTTTGATGACTTCACAAACGTTAATACAGCTTTTAATTACAGAATTGTTTGTTCTTCCAGAACTGTCCAAAACTGTGAATATAAAATGGAGTTATTATGAAAAAAATATATGAAATATTCTATAGTAAAAGTTCTCATTTTTTTTCTTAATTAGTTAGAAGTTTAATTGCAAAGCTGTGTTCATTCCTTGAAAAGAACTGTAAATTCTGTTCTTTGGACTTGAAAAATAGCAGCTTTTTCATTTTTGTGTGTTTAAAACTGTTTTAAGAAAATTTGAATTCCACTTAAATTAGCTTACTTAACATGCGGCAGGTTTCTCGACATAAGAAAAACCGTAAATGACACTACCATTAGTGCAAACGATTCGCCAATAAAAAAAAAGACAAAGCGCCTGACAATTCATTTTTGTTGACGAAACCCAATCAAAAGTTGACAGTTTTAAATAATTTTCCAAATGTTTCAATAAAGTGATCAATGTTTTGTTTTCCGAAGTACAATCAAGTTCAGAATGTTTACAAACCTTTATAGCCTGACAACAAGCAATGTATTGTATTGTTTTTAACGTCACCTAAAATTCAATTTAAAACAATTTGCGTCAAATTAGATTGAATTATGGTTGTTAAAACAAACTCAGTGCAAGTGTTGCTCCGGTCACCTGCAACTCGCGATCGTTCTTTTAATAAAAGTCAGGATGTAAAATATTTAAACGTTATGCTTACTTTTCACCAACCAAAATAAAGGGAGATAAACCGGATAATTCAAATATCCAACTTCTGACTTTTTTTTCAGATATATCTGGTATTGCACAATTTCCTTTCCTCGCAAGAACTTTAGAGTAAATTAAATTTAATTATTTAAAAACGTTATTGCAGTTTTCTGGTGGTAGTGTTTTCTATGGGTAAATAAATATAGAGTAATCTCTCTCGTGCAAATCCAACTTAAATCAATTGATCAAATTCAGAGAAGGGTCCAAACTTATTAAAAACTTACTATTAAGTTGATACCAGAAAATAATTAACACTTTTTTATGGGAGTTTTTCACTACTAATTTAGAATAAGTACTAAGGTCCGAGATTTGTCCTGACTAACCATAAGCCTATAATTGATATTTTATATTTACAAGCGAAATCAATTGAAATTTTCAAGAAAAAAGCATTTTATGACTAAAGTGCTCATCAAAGACGTTGTTGCCATGACAACAAGGAGAATTGTCCAGACAGGACCGATCGACAAACTGCAGAATCATTTTAGAAAAAACTGCGGCAACTTCCGTATGGATAAGTTTCTCCGTACTCTCCTCTTTGAGAGGGGCATATCAAAAGTCATTGGAAGAATACGCACTTCCCTCCCCTAAGCTTTGATAGTGTTAACATATTTATTGTGTACAATGTTTTTGTTGCAAAGATTGTTTTTGTTTGTATTGTTTTACAAGCTTTCGCTCTAGTACTGGTATGTTGCTGGTACCAGAAAGATCAAACGCCGAGTTACTGTCGAAGATGATGCAACTGCCATTGTGATTGTGATTTTAATTTTGATTATGATTGTAATTTTGATTATGATTGTAATTTTGATTGTGATTGTTATTGTTTTTCTTGTAAGCCAAGAGAAAATCATTCCATTAGTCTAACTCACAAATTATACGCTATATTCACATTGCCAACCGTTTTGCAGTCGTAAGGGAGAAAGAAATAAAAAAAAATAAAATAAAATAATGTTCTTAGATACAAAGTTGGGGTAAAAACTGCTTCAAAAACTTTATTGCATGTAAATAGTTTAGCGTCTTAACAGGTGTTTTACTTTTGACGGAAATCTCTTTACATGTAATTTTGCAACAACTTGTTTTTAAACTTTTTCGAACTTGTAATCTTTTTTCAAGAATTTTTGAGTCTTAGTGTAATAAGACTCATAGATATCGTTCACCTACAGCGCAGTCAATGTTCTGAACATTTACTTCAAATTAATCTCGGTAAATATCGACCAACATTCACTTCACCTTTGGGGAATACAATTGATAATAGTCCATTTCGAAATTACGGTCCAGTTCCCAGAAACAATAGCTTCAAGTCGAGGCTTTGTGATAATTCATTATTTTCTCGAACAAAGCCTCGACTGTAAGTCATTATTTGCGGTAACTGGAGCGTAATTCGGAAATGAGCTATTGTGCACCAGGGGCGACCAGAGCCTTGATCAGATGATTGAGGGCCTGAACACCAGTACCAAAGAACTGAGGTACACACAATCGTTCGCTGTTCAACGATCGACGGGTTCACCTCACGCTCGTATAGCCGTCCTTCGGCCGGCCGGATTTGGCAAGCGAGTTGCCTCTGGTACCCAGGGTATGCAAGTCGTTCATCAGGCGCAACTTAACCACTGACAAAAAGCAACAATCAAATCGAACGCGAGTCTGCAAGTTGGATAAGACAAAATTCAAGCTCGGGATCAAGGTTTCAGTCAGTCAGTTTTTGAAAAAATGAATGAAGTTTCAGGTCATTTTCCTTTTGCCATTTTAAACGAAGTGTTGGTGTTGGTGAACTTTACAGGGAATAGTATAATCTGTGCTGTTATTCTACGAAACAAGTTCATGAGAACTCCGGTGAATTACTTGCTGATTAACCTGGCCATCGCTGATATCATGATCGGAGTTTTCACTCTACCTGGCTCGTTTGTTTTGGGACCGTATTTGTTCTCTCACCCAAGAGGAACGCTCGGTGACTGGTTTTGTAAAACGATTACTGGTAAATATGCCTCACTCAACGGGATTGGGTTGTTTGTCTCCGGTTTCACTTTGTCAGTTATTGCCTTTGAACGCTATCAAGCCGTTATACATCCGTTCACGGTGAAAGAGAAAGTGACAACAAGAAAAGTGTTTATATTTATTGCATTTATATGGAGAGTGGCAATCTGTGGCCAAATTTTTCCCTGGCTTGTGTATCACTTTGATAACTCTACTAAAACTTGTGCCATAACTCCCACGTTTGAAACAGCATTTACTATTTATATCAAGTAATCTGTGTCATCTGTGTTTGGTATTTCGTTTGCATCTATGGCAGCATTTTACGGTCGGGTTATCTAGGAGTTAAGACGGAAACAAGACCAGATTGTTAACAGAGACCAGTTGGCAGTAAACATGGTCCACAAAAGAGTAACATTGATGCTAATAACTCTCACGGTGATATTTGCAGCGACTTGGGGAACCGGCGCGGCGGTGGCTGACTCGATTGTGACAACTTTGAGTGGGAATGCTCTGCAGTTAGGCACGAGGATCTCTGCTCTGCTTCTCAACATCAATTCAAGTTTGAATTGTTTCCTATACACTTTGTTCTGTTCTCAATTTAGAAAAGGTGTTAAAAATATTTTCCAAAGTTGTTTAAAATTCATCAGATAGAAATCGAGACAAATAAGCATGAGGCCTACAGATCAGGTAAAAACAGCCGTTCGGTAGAAACGTTCAAAGTTATTGAAACCAGATTATAGGAGTCTAATTAAACTAACCTAAGTTCGGATAGTCAGTGACTGCTTCAACAGTTTTATATATAAATACCATTTATAGCATTTCTGACTTGATAAACCTACAAAAACCCAGTTCAACTAAAACACGATTTGTTGATCCCTTTTCCGAAATGAGACTTCACAGATGTGATAACGTCAAATTTGGATTACACTGAAAACTGATTTTTCTTCCCCAAGTTTCCAAAAGTATGAATATGAACAAAATTACCATTAATATATAACAATAGTAGCAATGGAAGTTTCTGGTTGTCAGTGATTAGAAACGTAAAGACTTCAAACTAATTTTGTAAATTACTATGGAATGTTGAATGCTATTCCGAGAGAATTGAAGGCCGACAACTTTGAAAACTTCCCCTGCTGAAGACAAAGATCTGTCGACAAAAATAAATCTTTTTAGATAAGGACTGTTCTAAAACAATTGATACCACCTCATATCAACGCCTTATCCCTTTTGAATGTAAAAGACAAACTGGTCTTAAATATTTCCAATTTAGACTTCGGTACAAAATTAACCTACTAATTAATTCGTACTTCAGGTTTCGATTAGTAACATTTGATAACTTCTCGTAAATTGCCAATTTTTATTAACTGCCAAAAAAGCCTGCCAGTTTTTTCAGGAGTTCGATATTTTGCTTTTCCAAGTTTGTTTCTTTTCCAATATAAACTTTGTCATTTTATTTTTAGAGAATCACAGAGCATGATGACAACTAATTAGCCGATCAATACCACTGTTTGCGTCCGTTGTAGAGTTCATTCTTGGCAACAAATAGACTGTATGATTAAATATAATAAAAGAAGTGTCACATGAAAAAGAGAACGTTCTTCATTACAAACCGAGGAGGATTATGTAGAGATGGCGAGGCTGATCATTACTTCTAGTTTTAATGTGAGTCACAAAGAATTAGAAATGAAACACTCAGCTGGGTAAACAGATTTATGCAACGTGATCGTTTCACACACTGGACTGACCAATATGAATTGTGAAAGTCTTGAATGAATCGAGAATGAATATGATTCCTTCCCTTTATACTACTATATCTTCATTTTATACACGAATTTTGAATGCAGCTTCTTAAAAACAATAAATAGAAGAAAAATAATAACAACAGATTCAAGACCAAATCAACTTGCATTAGCTATTAGTGTGAACATGTCAAGATTCTAAACAACCCAAAACATACACTAAAATGTAGTCATTGCTCCAAATTATTTGTGTCAGAGTTTGAGTTCATAAGTTTTAAAAATATTAAGGCTTTTGTAAAGGCTATCACGCAGGCTTCAAAAAATTGTGTAGAGGTTTTTGCCTTAGTTTTAGCAAGAAATTAGTCATATGATTTAAAGTAGAACGACTGACCAAATAGTACTTTAATTTAAAGTATTTTTAGAAACATGGACAATATGCAAAAGCACAAATAATAAAGTAAAAATTAGGAAAATAGTTATTTTTGCTCTAAACCCTTAAAGTAACCTAGCTGTTGATTTGATCTTGTTTTGCAAATGTCAAAAACAGAAATATCTTATAATTTGCCTAAACTAAAAAGCACTTCTTGAAAAGGAAGGGAACGACACTATTAAAGTTACAAATGAGATGGATTAACCCATGGAAACTGCTGCATGCTGGACAAAATAATTTTCGCTGTATAAATCTAACCAAATGATGAAAGGTTTCAACGTCAATTTGCTAAATTCATTTGAAGATGGTGACTGTGTGCGTCACCACTGATAAATGCAACACAGCTAGTGACCAAATATTTGACATTCGAAGTAAACAGGTGAAAATAGCTGTTCGGTCGAGCAGTTCAAATCAATGGAAACCAAATTGCAGATGTCTGAACGAAATAAGTGAGCCCATAGTCAATACAAAAATGTTGAGTACTAGTAAGCATTTCAGTAACTCTTCAAAAATGAATAATGTACAAACCGTCCCTGGTTTAAATTCCAGGAAAAAAAATAAACAAAAATATCTCCTGCATCATTAGGTTTAGTGTTAGTTAATACTTAACCCGAATGCTCGGACGTTGTTGGTTGTTCATCCCAAAAAGGAATTTTAACAGCTGTTTTAACGTCAGTATACAACCCTGAAGTACAGAATTGTCTGACAAGTGAATCGGAAAAAATCGAACGGTTCATTTGCTTTAAAAACATTGAACATAGCAATATTACTATAAAAATTCTTTTATCAGAAATATTCAGTTTTGCATAATTTACTTTAATTTCCTGTTTGACTCTTTATTTGAGAAAACTAGTTATAATCTAGCAGTTTTAGGACTGTAATTAATAATATTTTCGAATAGTCCAAGCAGTTTCAGGTGATACAGCTGTCAGAGGTACAAAAAGTCAGAAAGTTATGTAATGCTTTGATACCAAGTAGGAGTAGAGCCATTTTTTGTAATTGTGAACGTGCTTTTAAATACCTTTTATATGATTAATTGCTTACAATAAATTCCACGGTCAAAAAATTTACCTAATTCTTGAAATCCGAAATGCACCTCATGATTTTTGAGAAATCAAATGATTTTATGACCACCAAGTCGCGTCGAAGAATCAAACAAACTGTTACAATCACAGTACTGATGCTGACCTAGAGACTAAACATGTTGGGAACGGACATCACAAGAAACCTTAGGAGTTTTAATTCGAAATCGAGTCCAGGAATAAACACAACGAAACATAAAAAGAATATCATCTACAATAGG
>JANRMR010198602.1:0-10087 GCA_025434825.1 Bergia sp. 'catenularis'
CTGGTCCCAGTATCATCGGTGAACTTAACAGATATCTTGTTGGCTGGCGAGAAAGCTTTACGGGACACTGCCCTCTTAGCCCCTTCCCTCATGAAGCTGCGGGCAATGTTGAATTTTGTCAGGCACTCAGCATTTATCTTGGCTGCTAGTTCGTTCAACAACTCTTGTATTGGTTTAGTTTGAGCCGGAGGATGATCGTTGTGCGGTTCATTGGTGGCAAAGTCATCTTCGCTGTCAAACAAACAGATTTCCGTGCTTGGTCCAGGCATCCCCTCAAGAATAGAAGCGTAGATATTGTCTAACTGCATTGGAGTCGTCGACCATGAATTCCATTACAATCGTTTTGATGTCGAAGTTACATGTTCGAACAAAATAAGAGTTATTTTAATTGTAAACGAGGGGACTTCCTAGCGTTAGCCTGGTGGTTTCTTTAAAATACCTCTCATCACTATTTATAGTTAATATTTTGTAATGGACGTGCGGGCTTTTCTCCCATTATGTTTTTGTTGTGAGAGCCTATTACAGATTTAATATTCGGCATGCAACTGTACCAAAGCCTTAGCGTATTTCTATTAAAGATAGGTCTCGATGGATGCCCTCTAGGGAAACATTCGTCTACGATTCGGAGGAACTGCCTTCCCAGGTTTGTTTTTACTCTCAAGTCGAATGGGGGGTTAAACCAGGTTATATTTCTTTTTCTCGATCTTTGTTTTCTTTGTTCGCTTCTTGGTTAGAATTTCAGCTTGTAGGTGTGTCCGCTTTTCTCCAATGCTGCCTGGTATATTGGAGCTGCTTTTTCGAATGCTGTTTCATCCAATGAGATGTCTGACAGGCGGCGATTAATGCTCTCTGGGATCTGTTTCACAACACAAAAAAAATTTTGAAATAGCTAAGCACTCGTGCATATCTACAACTTAAGAACACCGAAACACTAATCCGAATTCACTTATAAAGTCCTTCCCTGACGAGTGAGGGTGAAACACCGGCCCCCACGAAACAGATCTGTCGGAAGTAAAACAGCAACGATGATTTGATCCAATCTATTTATTTATTTATACTCGCTCCAATCTCCTCAAGAATTGTCGAGCACTCTTTGAAGATCGACTGAAAACATTTCACTTATATATATATATATATATATATTGCTGCTAGCAAAAAACAAAGCAATTTTTTTGTCAGCCAAACAACAGCTTCACACTTTGTTGAGGCACAAACATAACTTCTGGACATAAGTTTGCAATGTCATTTGCCCATTGCCTCAAACTGAAAAGATTTTGAATTTAAGACAAATGAATGCATTCAACATTAAAAAAAGAAATACATAAATCTTCATTCTTAACTGAACCGATAGAATACATAGAATAACAAAACTGCCATGTTTTCAGTTCTTGCCTTTAAAAATGCTGAAACAACCTCGGATTCTGCTATTATACTGAATACAAAGCGTTCAACTACAAATTTTACAAAATGGCGCAGTATTTGTTGTACACAATCGAGTTTTGACGGAGTTTATTAGAGTTGCCTTGGTACACAATTGTGTTTAGTTTCGGAAAAGAGTCACTTTTAAATCTTGAAACAAACACAACGGTTGAGTGTCGAATGGGTGTGGTCAATTTACTGCAGCAGCAACAAGTGTTTGAGTGGGCAAGGGGTGACTTTCTACAGTTTGATTGCATAGCATTTGGCAGCATGGTCAAACAGCGTGCTCTTTCCACGGATGAGCTTATATCACGAATGAGCTGAGTTCCATAATTAAAATCACAGTCAGCCTCTTGACTGGCGAATACAACCTTATTTCGCAAATCCAGCGCGCGCATGAGAAATTTCTGCGGGCTCTCCTTTGATTCTTGAAATATTGTAGCAAGCTGATGGTAGAGTTCAGAGGCCGTCTTCTCGCGATAATGCACTCGCAAGATCTTTGTCAACTTTGCCAGGGTTAGGTCGTGCAGGGTTTCGACGTAGCTACGAAAACTGCTATGCGGTGAAATCGTGCGGTTCACGGCGTCAACGATTTCTACTTCCTTATATCCCCTTTTGGGGCCCGAATCAATTTGATGGGTTAGAGAGACAAAGGTGAGTGTGTCGGTTTGACCAGGTTCACCGATTTGCCCCTGGATTTTGAATTCTCGTTGCAACATAGAAAGAGATGGTAAATCTTTGGACGCGGATGAAGATGTCACTTTCGTCTTTACGGTGTCGGCCTGGATATCTTTCTCTTTCACTATTTCGAGTTGTTGTAAGATCTCTGACATTTCTTTCTCTTGCTTGCTTTTTAATTCGTCCAATTGTTATTTTAATTCGATCATTTTTTTCGTCTCTGCGTTTTTGTCTTCCGCTTCACTACCTCCGTCGTCTAATGGTGGTGGCTGATCATTTTTTAGGAAAGATGATCACCGAGACATTACTCGCAAACATTAGACCAACTGATTTCCTCAGTTTCACCTTTCCTCTTCACAATTTTTTTTTCATATAAGATTCGGCCCAATGCCGTCAGCAGGTCAGCCTTTGCAGGACTTGGGCCAGAACGAATGTTGTGTTCCTTGCACTTTGCTTTTAAATTTCTCATATTCACAGTGGATATCCCAGTTGCCCCCAGCCAGAACAATGCGCCAATGACTGCTTGATCAAGTGGGACCTGCAAATGTAAAATAAAAGAAAAGCAGTTATTTAACAGAGATATTCTACATAATTCTGTGACTCATAGCCTTATCTATTGCTATGGAGACAGATACGATACTCAACCCTTATCCCAGTACCTCAAGATATTATATTATCAGATACTAATAAAAAAATTACAAGTTAATGATACACTTACAAATCCTTGCGAAAGCAGCTGCAAGTTATTGTTTTGTCTTTGTTGTTCATACTTG
Organism: Bergia sp. 'catenularis'; assembly: GCA_025434825.1. Lineage (NCBI taxonomy): Eukaryota > Metazoa > Cnidaria > Anthozoa > Zoantharia > Parazoanthidae > Bergia > Bergia sp. 'catenularis'. Next base: position 2,871 of record JANRMR010198602.1, read on the forward strand.
CTTGAGATTTCTGGGGCAATGTTGGGAAACTGCTTTCTGTATTGCGCACGTTCTGTTTCTGTCATCCTTTTGTGTCTGCTTGATTCTGAGAATAAAACAAGAATCGTTAAGATAAGTTGTAAATCAAGTTTCCTTTTTTTCATTTCCAAGCTTTGCGATAAATAAATTATAAAAATTGGAGGAAAAAACCAAAGTTATTAGTTTGAACAAAGGCTTCAAGCTTAGGCAAAGTGCTAATTTCTCACACATATGTTGTATTCTGAGCACTTTGCCTCAGCTTGACTTCATTGTTTACAATAATAATTTGTTCAGAAATGGTATTATTATAAGAAATGGCCAGGGATTATTTTCCAATGTTTACAGTTCTTGGTTACATGATTGTATGTTTATTATTTTATAAGGGTATCATTTCTTTTTCGCTAAAATAGCTGAAAAATTCAATTTCCACAAACCTTTGGCATTTTGGATGGTACAGACCTTGCCAAAGTCTATCGATACAGGTCTTTTTTCACCATTGCGTTCCTCCACAACCACATTGTTACCCTTAAGGTCATTATGGAGCACACCTGCTAAGTGTATATGATGAAGTGCTGCTCCAGGTGTTGGTCTTCTGCGCTGCGTTGCATTTCCAACATTCTTGAGAATGTCTGTGGTTTACAAATCGAATACGGTCATCGGGAATGTTGTTTGGTGGCTCGTGCTGTCTCGTTTATCTGACAATCAATGACGACAAAACTTATCTGAACAAGCGATGGAAGAGATGAAAGCCGATAAGAATATAATCGAAGGAAAGCGAAGACTCTCGAACACTCGTGCGAACTACCAACAGCTGAAGGAAGGGAAAATAACTGGGGAGACTGGGAACCATTCTTTGCCTTGCATGACTCACTCACAGTTTGTCAACACCCTTAATGTACCATCAACAGAAGTAAGTGGTCATGGATCCCCCAACCACCTCCAATGACTAGTCTAAAACCCCTTTGCACAAGCTTGCAGAAACTTTTGAAAAACTTTTTAAAGCGTTGTTCCACTAAAATAAATTTTTCTTTTGAGTGGCAACCACGTGTTGAGACCGAATGAAGAGAAATCGAACATGCCAGTTCAATATAAACAGAAACGTTTGTGAGTTTGTTACACTAACAATCTAACACAAAGCAACGCCATACATGATCCATTACCTTTACAATCGTTTCGGTTGCTTTCCCTGGTGAGAGCAGACAGTGTTCGCATTCTTTGGTTGCTGACGATAGAGGTGCGCTCGGTGCCTGCGTATCCGGAGCCACTGCAACCAATACAGGCGCAGCAACTGGGTTTGCGACAGGAACTGGAACTGGAACACCAACAACAACAGTTGGACACAGAACGGCTTTCTTGTGAGGGGAGATTGGTTGAACTTGAACTGCTCGAGGAAAAACGGCTACAAGCACTGGTTTCGGCAATTCAGCACTCGATGAGCCACCAAACTCTAAGTGCTTTCGCTTACCAGTCGCATCATCGACATCTGCACAAGTCATTGGCAGCATTCGCTTCGCTCTGGTCTGAAGCTGGCCATGGCTCTGCGACGTAAGTGCAAAAGCGGCTAAAATCTCTTCCTTTACTCTTGTTGTGTTGTCTTTCAACCTGGCAAATTTTATCAATTTGTTTTGGCACACTTTCTGGCAGATTTATAAAGAACTTCGATTTTCAGAAAGCGGAATTCCAATTGAGATCTCAGCTTCTACATCAACCCGCTTGCTTTTTCCGCCAAAAACAAGAATTGTGTTCCTTTTGATTAGTTCCTTGCCACACAGGTAACAACAGTCGACCGTCACAGTATTCGCAAGAAAATTGTGGACAGCTTCATAAATCTTGGATGGTGTCGATTTTGCTCCTGATTCTGACTTGAGATTCGACATATTTTTTTAAAAACTACATCTTATATCTTCGCCACACGTTCAATTTCTAAGGTTTTTCGCTTTCGCAAATGGTCTTTTTTCTTCACGCGACGTTACAAGGCGACAAAAGATATGACGGATGACCTCGTATGACTCTCATTCTTACAAGCTCGCTGATTGGCTACCGTACGCGTTAAAATTATTCTGATTTATGCAGGTCAGGAAGCCTGAGTAAACACGCTCAGCGTGACGACTGGAAGGAATTAATTTCTCGATACGGCAGACATGTTTCTCCGAGCGCTTCCCGCGGCGAAGGAGAATTAACGTCTGCGGGCAGGCTAATTTGCATATGTTATTAACGTGTGTCGTCATCTTTAGATGGTTGTCAACCATTACACCAAGGTCGCGTGCGACCAGCTTGGGCGTGATAATAGAACAATAAAGACAATCTCAGACAAAAAGGTTGGACAGGGGTTGCCTTTTCAACCCTTCCTTGTTTTACAGGTAGGAGATTATGAACGAAAAGAACGCAACATTGGTTGGGGGTGCGGGGGTCGATTTTCTAATGGGGGTGTCCAAAGACTTTGGACTGGGATTGTAGGCCCTGATTTTCTGCCTATGTTCAGCTCTAAATCTATTCCAAACGGGAACAGGATTAACACATGTGCTTGTTGTTGCTATTGTAGGCTCCATAACAACCTCGAACTCATGATTGAACGAATTCTTAAGTCCATCTATTTCTCTCTCGGAAGGAAAAACTCCTTGCAAATTCCTTCGCAAATTCCTAAAAAATTCTGAAGTCTTATACCGATCCTGCACCTCCATACCTTCTAGTGCGGATACCTTCTCTCTCTTTGGCAGCCTCATCCGTGGTCAAAATGTCATAGAGAGACTTGTTATTTTTATTTGAATGCATTTCTTTAGTTAACGTGATAATGTTTTGTACTGAGAAAGTGCCATCCCACTTCTCTAAACCATGATCCTAGTTATTACATCTTCCTTGCTACCATGGTGTATGTTTGCTATATCTAACAACCAGCGCCATGTAGCCTGGAATAAATGAAAGATATATAAAAGAATGTTGACACTTGGCCACTGCTGCACTATATCCTACCTCTGTGCTAGATCATCAGGCAATACAACAGCAGTTCCCTCCTTCACACCTCCTCCTCCAAATTCATGGTTTGGTAAAACTGTTCTAGTAAGTTCAAGCACCTTTCAGTAGTTGACTGACTGACTTGAACCACCCATACTGCTACCGGTAGAACACCAGTAGAATGATGTGTGCACATAAAAGCACAGGGTTATGTCTATCTAAGCTACCAAAAGCACCCATAAAAACCATATCCCCTGCTTTAGTGGTGTGATGGATACGGGACATCAAAGGTGCACATAATAAGAGAAGCTGCTGCTCCTGACTACCGTCCTTTTTTACCACTGTAGATAACGTCCTCCCTTCCCTTCCCTGTCGTTAGTGTAATTCATTACAACCTCTTCCAAACGGTTAAACATTTCTTCGCCATTAACTGGACCTTTTTTCTGACCTCCATGTGTCGTACACGTTATTCTCATCACTCAGTGATTAGGTGCTTCATGTTTTCCATGAAAAGTGCATTTGTCAAATGAATCTCTTTTTGTTCGTCCATCTAAAATAGGAAGGACTGTAGTTTTACAGATATTTAACAATTTCTTGCCATTTAAATTTAAAATGTAATCCATGTTATTTCTTGTAGATGGATTTCAAATTAAAGAAGAATTTTGACAATTAAATTTATCATTTGCATCAGTAATAAATTCACCATGTGAACCTATTCTTGCATTTAGATCTCCCAAAATCATAGTAATATCGTCATCGAGTTCATTAAACAACTCGGTATAATGGTGATGATATAACCGGTGAAATATAAGAATTTCTATAAAGAGAAAATAACAGCGGATTTAGTATCGGATTTATATGTCCATGAATTCGGTGTTTTAGGAGTTTAGAATAGGGGTGATATCATGAAGCTGAGGATTGCATGCTCAACATATGCATCCAGACCACCACGTCAGAGCAAAAACGGCTGCGGTGCTCCCAAGTTTGAGATACCAAAGCATGTATTAGCCAATTTGATCCAGGAGAGTTTCCTGATTAAATAAATCAGTTCAATGTTAGCAGTATCTGAAAGCACTATATATCGCCGAATGGCTGCGTACGGGCTAAGCAAACTTAATTTCACGGACAGTACCGATAAAGAACGCGACCAGGAAATCGCAGTTGTTACTAGAGAGTTTCTGTTTTGTGGGGAAACTTTATTGATGCAAATATTTTCACGGAGGTATCCGTATTTCCAGAATGAGACTTAGAGAAAGCATTCACCGGGTTGATGAAAAAAGAGTACAACAATGTAAGAAAGGCCGTCTTAAACGCGGCATTTACATGTGTCCGTGCACCTTTAATATTCTCTATAAAATCTGTGCAAATATGATGTGCTATCATTATCGGTATTATCATTTGATGGATTTTTTCAGTTATTTCTCATTGGTTCAGAGTTAATCATGTGACTTAATGCACTGCTCATGCGCATTACCGTTTGGTGGGTTTTAGCTGCAGTTATTTCACTGCTTATGCATAGTTTTGTCCACTTCAAGGGAAAAATGTCTCCCTTTCCAGAGTTTTTTCAAATGGCAAGTGAAAAATAAATTTAAAATAAAAAAACATGTAATGATCACATGATAAAACAATTATTGGACTTAGTAACTGCAAAATATCATGATTTTCCAGTGTCTCTCAAATAAATTACTTGCCTCAGCCTTCAGCTTTGGCAAATAATTTATTTGCCCACCACTGACAAATCACAAAGTTTTGGTTAACGTCGTTCAATAGTTGTTTTTCCGTAACTTAATATTTTTACAATCACAACTGCAATAGCAGAAAATGTTTCATAGTAGTTTTATAAATGTGTACAAAAACTTTAACTGCTCTTAGGTATACATTGATTTAACTGCGAAACTTGGCTTGTTAGAACAAATGTATACACCTTTAAATAGTAACATTAACAGTACCTCAACAAGTGCTAATTCAAAACCTGGCAATAAAAGTGTTCATAATCAGGATAAGCCTAATCTGGAGTGCATTGCCTGCATATATCACCAGGTTGTGGGTAACGTGTCACACAAAATGCATCAAAACTGGTGGTGATTATAAGCATGAAATCTCATATTAATTTCTTAACTGCTGGATTTTGTTATGGTTTTTGTAACAACTGTAGCTGCTGATTTTTGCAGAAAAGGCCAAATCATAGATGTATTACAGCAGGCTTTCTTTTTTGTAATAATAAAAATGAACTGGAAGTTTGACTAAAACCTTAGCATCTACATAATACCAATGAGTTAAAAGCGTTAGTCATTTTCTCTTATGCACTTTTCGTTCTTAAACCCAGGAACTTAACATTTTGTTGATTTTTAAATACATGTACTTTACAGAACAAAAACAATCATTTCAAAAGATGTAAAATCTCTGCCCTCATTACATGTCTCTTTTTTAAAGTACTGTTACAGTGTACTTGGGGAAATGAAGACCAAATGGCCATGTGTGAATAGATCTCCGAACAGATGTCTAATTTTCCTTTATATCTTGTGTTTTTGCTTTTGATCACAAATGGTACCAGAGAAAAGAAACACCAACCTTTGCAAAGGGTCTAACTCTTGCTATCCAAAAATACAATGTGTTTTGGTAACAAAACAAAGCGAAATGCTATATAATAAAACTGAAACTGAATGATAAAAACATGGTAAGATATAAAATATCAAATAATATATTAAAATACAAAAATATTACACATGTCCGAAATAGGTACCTCGAAAGTAAAATCATACAATTAAATAATTGTGGTAAAGAAGGAAGTGGGCTTTCAACTGAGGGCCTGGGTATTTTTAAACAGTTAATACACGTATTGGCACTGGGCATAAATCCGGCTGTGCTTCAATGAAAATAAGGCTGGGCTGAATAGCAAGTCCTAGAACAGGTTCCTCCTCTGTTCCTGAGGCAAACCTCAGGATGTGCCCCAAGGTGATATTTTCTCTCCGATCACCTGAAATGAAAAGAAATTTATGTTAATAATTAATTTGTGCTTGGGATACAGACCATGGTAATAATGAACTCTGTTATAGGAAATAAAATTATAAATATCTACTGATTACTTTGCACTGTTTAGTGGCCATCAAGTCATCCTGAATGTCCAACTTTTGTGAAGTCATAAATATTTTGACATTTTATTTTGACCATGACAGGAAAAATCAGTATAAAATTGAATTGCTCAAAAGGAGATGAACTTTCTTGCTACTTCCCTCATGTATTTAAGGAACTTGCCGTATACTTCATTTTCAAACTTCCTGCTATTTGTTCCTTCTTCTGAAAAGTAAGGCTTAAGCAGATGGGTCATTTGTCGAAATGTGAGTTTTGCAGGGCTGGGTCTGAAAAAGTAGGCTAGAGCAGGAAGTCCTTGCATAAGCTGAAAAGAATAAAAATATGGATACTTAATATTGAGTCACTAAAATAATCATGTATATTTAAACATTCAACTCCAACCTTCAAAAAAAATAACAATCAAGCACATTTACGATGAGGGCCTTGTTCCAAAGATCCAAAGGCAAAAGAACTTTTCTCAAATTCACTTACATGACAACAAAATGCATGTTTCAAGTTGTTCAATCAGTTAACATGTTTTAAAAAACGCAATCAAATGTTAACCCGTGAAATTAGGAAATAATTTCACTTGCGTGTTGTCAAAATTATGGTAATTATCAGAATTTTGACAACACGCGCGTGAAATTATTTCCTAATTTGTAATTTGTAATGGTAATCAGATACCTTTGAATGCGATTTGGTATAAATCGCACGAGTAAATTTTCCAAGACTAACAAAATTGAACGAGCGAAGCGAGTTCGATTTGTGGTTTTGGAAGAAATTATGAGTGAGATTTATCCCATAATTGCATTCAAAGGTATCTGATTAATTGTTAATCATACAGAGTTTAATAAAATGATCGAGATGAATAATAAAACCGCGTGCACTTTATTGGGTTTTTGAATGACGTACTACGAACCACTTAAACTTCGGCAAACCATGATTTGACTAAACACAGCCGGTGTCAGTTCGTCAAAATGCTAGTTCAAAAAGCATTTGATAATCGTTTCCTTTTATTCAAACGCTTGTCAATAATGTCACTTTAATATTTCGAAAAAGATGTAATTTGCAATCTAATCAACAAATGCTGAGACTAGGGTAGGGTTAGACACATTATGCTCGTAAATTTGACCATTATGCTTTTTAGCGTCACCCTAAAAATCGTACCATTATGC
>JANRMR010198613.1:0-10086 GCA_025434825.1 Bergia sp. 'catenularis'
ATATATGCTGACTGATCCGCCCCGATTAGCTAGACTACTTGCGGATCGGTCTGTAAATAACAAATTGTAAATAATATATTATTGATAATATAATGAAGTTGAAGTTGAAGTTGAAGTTGAGAAGTTATATCAGAGCATATGCGTTTGAGAAACAAAAACTTCAAAGGAAGGTAAGTATTTCATTTTTCTTCCTGATTTGCAACTTATGGAAGAAATTTAAAATTTCTATTGACGATTGTGTTTTATTAGATATCTGAACATTACTAAACAAAAAATATGTTAATAGTTAGTCCGTAAAACTACGAAAGAAGTAGTGGTAAATCGATTCGTGATCTTTCATAAAACCAAAAGTATTAACTTAACAGCTCAGTTGTTTTTTTTTAAATTTCCTCGCTGGATTCTTTGTTTGAAGCTCGACCAAATTATGTCAGTTAAGATTAGAGAAAATGTTTTCAGTTAAAACAAGAAACTTAACATTGCGACTGCTCGTTTATAATGAATCTAGTAGAAAATATTGCTTGTTTATAACAAAGCTAAGACTAGAGTAAATGTTTTCAATCAAAGCAGACAATTTCACCTTGCTTGAACTCGGATACATGTAAGATGATGACATTGCCATTACATTGTCACAGAGTTATTGTTGTTAAATGCGATGTAACTGAAGAAATGTTTGAGAAAGACAACATATATGTGAAAATAACAGACCTAAAATGTGAATGGAGATGTTTTAGTTTTACGGCTATCAACGTTATATCGAACATTACAAAATGAAAATTCAAATAAATCTTTAAACACACTACTCATTTATAAAAAAAACGTTGTGAACACTACTTGTTTATAACAAACCTCACTGTAAACATTGTCTGTTTATGATAGATCAGATCTAGTTGTGAACACTGCTCGCTTATAATAAACCTCGTTGCGAATAGTACTCATTAAAAACCAACCTTGTAAATATTACTTGTTTAAAACAAACCTCCTTGTGGATACTTCTGTTTATAACCAACCTTGTTGCCCATACTAATCGTTTATAACAAACCTAGTTGAGAATACTACTCGTTTATAACAAACTCCGAGCTTGTTGTGCATACTATTTGTCTAGAAAAATCCTTTTTGTGGATACTACTCTTTTACAACAAACCTCGTTGTTAAACTACTCTATGACAGACCTTTCTTTTTAATTTTTAATGCCCTGTGAAATTTATTCAACTACTTCCAAATCTAACATTGACAAATGTAACTTAATTTAAAGGATGACAGTTGAGTATGTGCTGAACATTGGATTGAAAGAAAGGATTAGGTTTGCATGTATATGGTAGAGGATCTCACATACAGTTACTAGCAGTGACTGATAAGAATCCCCTATTTATTTTTGTGGCAACTTATTGTGCTATTAGAGATCTTCCGAATTCGTGTAAATTAAACGGCGCAAAAATTTGAATTGAAAAGTTTGTAGTTTCGTATCACAGGTCACATTTTTTGCCAAGGTAAAAACAGAGGACCTGTCAAAAAAATATAGCAGGAAAAGTGTTTCGCAACTTCCAAGTATTTTCTAGAGGAAACTGCCTACTTTTTTGACTACAAAAGGTTAAACAAATTTGCAGGTCTTTTCTTGCTTAATAATGCAAAATAAAGAATCTTTATCAGAGCTAACGGAAGCACCTTCAGGGATTTTAATAGCCAAGACTACACTGTAATTCTTTTTTTGAATAGCCTAAGAGATAGGAAAGAGCTATTTTCGTCTGTAATAATTGAAATTTTGGATATGCCTTGCTGGTGCCAATGTTTGTAGAAAAAGACGAACCACTGATTAAAAAATTTGGAGTTGTTCCATATAATATCATCTTTGCAAACAGGAATTTACATCCTTTTTCTGTTTAGAAACTCCGATTTGAAGTGAATCCAAATTTTAAGAATGTCCTTCAAAAACTGACTCTTGACATTGTCGACTAGTTTGTCATTTTTGATATAATTACATTTCCAAATGAGATTTTCTTCAAACACTCTTATTTTCCTAAAAAAAAACAGTGCTGTTCGTTTTGTCCAGGATTCGATTGATCCAAGAAATTTTAAAGGAGTTGCAGAAGCTGCTGGGATTAATCAATTTTAAACAGCCTTGTTCGAACTCGTTAATGTGAAAATAATATCGAATCTTTGGAGGTTTGTTATTCCACTAAAATGTTGTTATAATGTGAGTAAAGTAACTGTCTTGCGGGTTCGGAAGGACAGATTCTATCTTACTCAATTGAGTGTTGGTAGTTGAGTTTTATGACATCTTGCTCGTTCGTAGTGAAGAGTACTCTCAAAGCGGTCACTGAATCATTTTTCCATCTGAAATTGTATTCAGGGCAAAAAAAATGTTTGAGTGTTTTAGCGGACCTATTCTTAAAATTTCGCATTTAGAGATGTAGAGATTTAGTCTGAGAAAATTTTAAATTTGTTAAATAGTTCGAGGGCTCTATTAAAACTCTTTTCTTTTCCTGGTAGAATCAACGTTGTGTCGTCTGCGTAGAGAGACTGCGAAACAAGGAAATAGTCCAGCCGGCATTGGATCTAGGCTTTAGCAGATCTCCAAGTACAGTGCCTGGTGTTTGGGTTCAGCGTTCTCCAGATTTCTACCAAATCGTGCTTTTCCATGTAGCTAAGTAATTTCGAGCGAGAACGTTGCTTCAAAATCTCATGGCCACCATTTTTTATCCAGAAGTGGATTTAATATACAGATGAAATCGCCTCCTATTATGACATATTCACAGTCAAATTCCTGCAGTAAATTGAAGACTTGATCGAAGATTTCTGGCTCATTGTTATTTGGAGCATATCAATTAGCTACTGTGTACTTCTTGTTTTCTATTGTAATGTCGGCAATAACGAAGCGACCGTTTTTGTCAGAATTATGTTTTATAATATCGAGATCAAAATTGTTTTTGAAAAGAATGCGAGTTCCTCTGCTATTTGAGCTTCCGTGGCTGAAGATAATTTTATAACCCCATTCACTTAACCAGTAGTTCTTACAGTCTTTAGTTGAATGAGTTTTGTGAAGGAAGAGTATAGAAGAAAACTATCTCCTGAGAAAACTTAAAATTTTCTACGTTTTAAATTTTTTCCTAAACCTTTGCAGTTTAGAGAAAAAATGCCAAATTCATTTTTGTTGAAAACTGTTATGAGTTATTAATTCAGGAAGCATATTGGAAAGTTTATTGCAAGCATTGATGAATTTACATAAAACGCAAGGTAACGAGTTCGTTAAAAATATTATGCACTTTATACTAAACAAAAAAGGACTAACACTACACTCGCGATCACACTCACACTTACACTTACTCCAACAAAAACAATAAAACAACGTTAAACAAAATGTGTCGAGCTCCCAGCCAAAATGTGACACACACTCGTTTGAACAACCATCTCTGTGAATACTACTCGTTTATAGCAAACCTCGAGCTCGTTGTGCATACTATTTGTATAGAAAATCCTCGTTGTGAATATTATTAATTTGTAACAAACCTACTTATGAGAATCACTCTTTTGGAACAAAACTTGTTGTTAGGCTTAACTAAACTATGCCTGTAGGACGGCTTATTTTTTCTGCCGGCAATGCTTTTTATGCTCAAAATTATGCTCGAGCGTGGCTATTATGCTGGTATTATGCCCAATGAAATCTTAACTTTACCAGCTGGGAAAGTTCATATTTCAGTCCTATTTTAAGTATTTCTTTGACTCCTAAACACTTAATATGGTGAAAACCAATGAACAACAGGAAGCATTATCAAACACAATCTCCCATTTCTTGTGCACTTTAGTCTTGGTCTCTTTAATATAATGATATGTTGCATTTTTGTGTCTTCTATTTTTGCGCGTGCTTAGCTTTTTGTTTTGAATTCTAGCGTTATTCGCCATCTTTCTAAAACGGTTTCTAATTAATTTTCCTTATCTTTACAAACGTTTGTTCAGTAACTGTGCTCACTTAGTGGGTGGCTCCTCCTAAAATGGTCTGCAATTGGTGTGGGATTTAATGGCGCCGAAACCAATTGTAGAACTGCACACATTTTGGGTATCCTACTGATGATCAGTTACTGATTTGCCTTTTATTTCAGCAACATTAAAGTTGTCTGTCACAGTTTTAATTTGACTTTATAATTACATTGTTCAGAAGAAGTACACCCAAGTTTCTTTATAAATCATGCTCAAATTATGCTCCAGTGCAAAATGATTCTCGAAAAATTGCTTATTATGCCGGCATATTCCTCCTGCCCGAATAAGGCTATTATGCTTCAATTTTACTTAAGCCTACTTGTTGCAAACACAACTCGTTTAGAAAAAACCTTGTTTCGAATACTACTCCTTTAGCAAATTCCTTGTTGTGAACACAACTGGTTTGAAAATAAAACCCTCTTTGCCAAAACTACTGGTTTAGGACAAATCTCTTTGTGAATGCTACTCGTTTAGAACAAACCTGATTGCAACTACTACTTGTTATAACAAGCCAAGTTGAGAATACTACTTGTTTATAAAAAAAAAACAGTTGAGCTATAAAAAAGTATTCTATCGTTTGCAGAACTGAAAACAAATTAACATTTTTTATACAATCAATACTAATAAATACAGAATCCACTTTATTCACACTATATTAATTGGAACATAGTTATAAAATATATCCAGGTGATACTAAAGAAAATGCTTTTGAAATCCTAAACAGCATTTTGCTGGTACAATTTCTACTCTGGACAAGTTACGTTGGAATGGATGTTGATGCAGTCTGCAATAGACGGTGTGAGAAAAATGCAACAAATCCCTATCATGATGTAGTAAAAAACCACGCTCTCCAAGAACACACTATAAAGACTTTGACGAGCACAAACTTTCACACCTGCTATTACAATTGCTTTTTGGAGTGTAGATGTTTGTCCTATCAGGTATCAAATGATGGCTGTGAGCTGATGGATGAAGACAGGTCTTCGAAACCGGGGAGTTTTCACCAAAATACTGGTTACCAATATTATGATTTGAGACGAGAATACTATCAGTCCAAAGATAAACAAGTGTATTCCTGTGCTAGTGTTCCATGTGTCAATAAGTGTTGCAAATTCCAACCTTGTCTCAACGATGGACAGTGCACCGAGTTATGTGACAATCCTATGTTAAAATTCATCTGCACATGCGCTAAAGGTTTTACAGGTAAAATGTGTCAGATCAAGGCCAGATCTTGCAAGGACTACATTAATAACGCAACAAACGGCAATTATGTGGTGTTCGACAAAGATGGAAACAAACTGAATGTCTTTTGTGATTTTCTTTCGAAAAAAGGGTTTGTCTGGACCCTTGTAGAATCTTTTTCGCATGAAAACAATGATTTAATCAAAGCTGATGCATTATTTAAAGACAAACAACTCAGTAAACGAAAAAGATTCCAACTGGTTCAGTTACCGCTTGTCTTGCACATATGAAAGAAATTGCAAATCAGTCAACCCATTTTTGAGCTACCTGTCAGTATCCAGTCGAAGGGGTACAATATGTGGATTACGTACGCAGTAAACTTCGCGATTTCAATTTGTTTGAAACTACAGTGACACATGGCTGTGTAAAGTATGAATATGTTAACATCGGAGGACATCAGTGTTTCAACTGTACCGCGTACACCGCTCACGACGATAACTATCATCTACATCTCGATAGTTTCTATTCGGATACCTGTGGCCTGGGCGGTGTACCTGGAGCAAAAACCAACCCGGGCGAGGATAATTTTGGATTTTACTTGACCCCGAATGCTGATCACCGGTGTTCCGCTAATTTTACAGCAACGACACAGTGGTGGCTTGGGGGGCCTTGACATTTTTGTTCGAAAACAAAACTCATGGTGCAATCGCTACAGCGAAATGACAATGAAGATCGGTTTGTTAGGGATTTCTTATTATTTCAACGATAAAACACGAGGTTCTTTGAAGTTTCACATGTGAATGGATACTTCATGGGTCAATTATAGTTCCTTTCTTGTTTCATGTATAAACATTTCAAAGTTTTTACATTGAACCAATTCATTCAGGTTATTGGCTGCAAGCACGAATGTGACTGTCGCGAGTTTTGAGATACCATATTACTGTTTCTAACAAAGATTTTCAAAAATTTTGCTAAGATTTTCCTAAACGTTTCAGAATAGTTTGTTTAGTATGATAGTTTAAATTTGCTTCATATGGTAATAAGAATTTTTCCAGTTTTTCGAACACTCTCGTCTTTTTTCTTCGGATGAGTTGCGAAGATTATGCGAAGCACATCTTTTAGCAGCCTGCACCGCAGAATCTCGATACTTCCGTATACAATCTGCGAAATACCGCACAAAAGCTTGTTACCTGCTGCGCTACAAGGTTTTATGTATCCGCTAGTTTCTTAGACCGAAATCATCTTCCAGATGCAAAACAAGAAAATTCATCTTTTTGTTGTCAAAATGTATTCATAAATTCGCCTACAAGTTAAGGCAAATCGTTGATTTTCCAGTACGTCCCCACCAACTGTTTGGTTCTTGAAGAACGATTTACTTTAAAAAATAAGCGCTCTGGTTTATAATTAAAATAAAATAATACGCCAATGCGCGATCTTGCAATTTGACAGCAAGCATTCTTGAGACCCAGACACAACGTCGTAGTTGCGTCGAGCACTTACTGAATTATATATCTGGGTCTTCATCAATCTTTTTTGCTACTACCAGCACTCCATTCAATCTGGTCTCCCATTAACAACGAAGATGCGAAATAACAACCACACTGGGTCCCGAGGTTTGTCTTACAAAGCATCTCCAGCAGTGGGAAGGCAATGGAGTATCAACAACTTGTCATATTTTGTAGACAAATTTATGAATACATATTGACCAGGAAGATATCTCTCTCAATGAGTTCTCTTGTTCCGGATGAAGATTTTGGATTTCGAATGTTACTTTATAGCACGCGTCCGTTAAAAACCGAGATGAAAATAGATGCTGCACACGTGTAAGAAACCACCCAATCAAAAGCGGATACAAAACTCACCAAGCTGGCAACACAACAATTGGATAGCCGTGGGGATCACATGTCTCCTTGGTTACTAGTCAGACGTGCTATCCACTGCACCATAAGGACTCACCATGCTTGCAACACAGCAAGTTGACGAGGTGAATTGGATAGCCGTGGGGATCCCATGGCTTGCAACACAGCAAGTTGACGAGGTGAATTGGATAGCCGTGGGGATCCCATGGTTTGCAACACAGCAAGTTGACGAGGTGAATTGGATAGCCGTGGGGATCCCATGTCTCCTTGGTTACTAGTCAGACGTGCTATCCACTGCACCATCAGGACTCACCATGCTTGCAACACAGCAAGTTGACGAGGTCAATTGGATTGCCGTGGGGATCCCATGGCCCAAATTATTTCTTCACACGAGTGTGTATCTGGCCTCTATACACCTCAGTTTAGTAGTATACCAGTTATATTAACAACAAATTTGTTGAGATTAAGGTTTTTCTGTTAAAAGCTTTTAGGAAAGTTTTCAGAAGTCTCAAGTCTTTGTCAAAAGAGTTTCTGAACATTTCTTAATATGCGTTCTGAACTCTAACGAAGTCCGAAGACTTTACCGCAGCCTTGTGTATACACATAAAATGAAAATGATGCAGGACAAATTTTACAGTATACCACTTCAAAGCATTGCATAACCATTATATACTTGTATTCAAATTTTATCTAAATAATCACTCTCGGCAATATATATGCCCAACCTACAGCTGAGTCGACAGGGTGTTCTGTAAGTTCGTATCCACTTGGGAGAGAGTTTCTAATGATGTTTAAATGATCTTTTAATGTGATAGTTACCGATGGTAAGTAAAGCAAGAAAGTTAGAGGCTGTGTAGGGATTAAAATTTGTGGTATGAATTTATTCGTCTGTCAACTACAACACTAACTGATGAAATTTGAAGGTAGTATTTAGTAAGTAACCTCCCTCTACGATTTTTGTATCGATCGAGCTATACAGACCCGAGGTGTCCGAAAAGTGGACATTCGCTCGAGGCACAACGGAGGGTGAATGTGAAACTTTGAGGACACTTTTTCAGATGAGGGCCTGTACAGCTCCATACAAAAATAGCGCAGAGAGGTTTTATTTATTTTATTATTTGGAACGGCAAAACGCGCACGATAAACGCAATTAAACAAAAAGGCAACATTTGTTGAGTTGTTTGTGTTTTGTGATATTGAACTATTAACTCGCTTCGTCTTCTTTTCCCTTTTCGCTGTTCCCAACCAAGCAGCTGAGTTTTCGGCCATAAAACAGCTAAAACAACCAAAAATAAAACCATTTTAATTGCTTGTCAGTAGTTGCAGATATTGGTCTGGCTGTATCGAAATATATTGGCCCTGCTAGCGTGCATCACGTGATCGATTCTTGTCCAATAGCATCGCGCGTTTTCACAATGAAAATTATTGTTGAGTTATAATTAAGAATAACTTACCTTCGCTTTCCAGCTGAAGAATGTAACTTCAATTTAGTTGCTGACTTAAAAAATAGATAGTTTGTACCTCTTAACTTGTTCAGTGAAGCTACTAGTGACATGTATTGTACATACAATGCTCGTCTTAGTTTTTAAAGGCGCCGTCACTAATGAAAAAAGCGAATCGCAGTGGCCAAGTGCAAATGCGCAACACGAAAAGTCTCTTCTCACCCTATCCTTTCCCTACTGTCCCCGCAAATTCATAGATGTCTGATGGAAACGATGAAGATTGTCTTCGATTCTCCCTAGGAAGGACGAACAACCACAAAAAACGCAATAGTTAAAAAACAAGTGTTATCTTGAGCTGTTTTCATTGACTTATTTAAGGCGTTACAGTTAGGGCCACATAGGAGAGCATGTCTGATGGATGTAAGTTTGTTACCCTCAAGAACTTTGCTTCACTTCACTACTTTACTTTACTTTACTTTACTTTACTTTACTTTACTTACTTTACTTTACTTTACTTTACTTTACTTTACTTTACTTTACTTTACTTTACTGTACTGTACTGTACTGTACTGTACTCCACTCTACTGTACTGTACTGTACTGTGCTGTACGCTACTCTACTCTACTCCACTGTACTGTACTGTACTGTACTGTACTGTACTGTAATGAACTGTACTCTACGCCACTCTACTGAACTCTACTCCACTCTACTGTACTCTACTCCACTCTCCTGTACTGTACTGTACTCTACTCCATCGTACTATACTGTACTGTACTGTACTATACTGAAGTGTACTCTTCTCTACTCTACTCTACACAACTCTACTCTACTTATTTTATTTCACTTCACTTTACCTTACCTTACTTACTTTACTTTACAATGCATCTTATACTGGATTCAAGATCAAACAAATCAAAATCACTCAGTACTTGAATAATCTCTCTAGATGATACCAAAGTCATCTTCAATCTCAAGAAGGATAAAAGAAAGATCATGTCGACTGGTACCAATAAAGGGTTAAATAATTTTAATTGAAGTCAACTTGGGCTCTCAGTAAATCATTTTCTTATCAACAATGCAAAATTTAAAAGTATCTAGGCATGCATCTTGACCAGACACTAAATTGTGAAACTCATTCTCGCAAAATTTACAACAAGGAGTGTAACTTTTTAATGAGTCAGTGAGTCAATGAGTCATGAGTCACTCATGCTGGACAGTAGATCACAGGCTCGATAGTTTGGGAGCACGTGCAGCAAGCCGCGGGAATCACGACGGAAATTTTGCTTAACTAGCTTCCTGGTGTTATGGATTGGTAAGTAAAATCTTGCTACTTTGATATTAAGTTAATTAAATGTAAGTTAAATTTTGTTTTAGAAAAAGGCATTTTAATATAAATCTGCCCCGTCGCTATAGTATAGTTACATGAGAGAGTCACACATGTCCATCATTTGATGTAATCTGTCCCGTCACTATAGTATAGTTACATGAGAGAGTCACACATGTCCATCATTTCATGTAATCTGTCCCGTCACTATAGTATAGTTACATGAGAGAGTCACACATGTCCATCATTTCATGTAATCTGTCCCGTCACTATAGTATAGTTACATGAGAGAGTCACACATGTCCAT
>JANRMR010198635.1:0-10084 GCA_025434825.1 Bergia sp. 'catenularis'
TGGATGGATGGATGGATGGATGGATGGATGGATGGATGGATGGATGGATGGATGGATGGATGGATGGATAGATAGATGGATGGATGGGTAGATAGACAGAAAGTTATTCAAATAATTTATGCACAATCAGCCCGCCAAAATTTTTTCAGGCATGTAATCAGAATTTAGCAAGAGGATTTCATTTAAAGAAAATAGAGAAACGAAAGAGACATAATTTGACGTCAGTTTGTTGCAAAAATGAAATTTTGAAAAATATTTGGTCCTAACAAAATGGTTTCGTGTCCCGTTATAACAAATGAACTCTAATAAATTTGCAACTTCTTGTATTGGAACTGACCGTACCATAAAAAAAGATGGCGACTGCTACATTTACTCATTTACGCACGAAAACCATGACAAAGCACAGAAAGGATCTAAAAACTTCAAACCTAGCATTTTTGTATGCTGGATAAGCATTTGCATAAAGGCGTTATATACTACTAATACTACCAGAATTCTTGGCCCACTTTCTTTTGTAAGATAATTAGTATCAACTGTTCTACTATCCTCATGAGGGAATAAAAATTTGAAAAAGAAAGAAAATTCTGGTAGCATTCTGGTAGCTGTATTAAATTAAAACATTATGCAGATTTGATATTGAAAGCGATTGACAAGTTATTTACACCTCTAAAAATTGGGGAAAATTATCTTTTTAAATTTCTGCCCTTTGGGGTGGGTGGGTGCTGGGAAAAGAGAGTTACATCTAAAGAACTTGCCATTGTGAGTTTGGGACTAAGTTATGCTTCAATGCGAAGTTATAGAAAGATTGATGAATTGTTGTGTTCCAAAACCTCCACGATCGATTCTTAAGTGCTACAAATAAAAGTCGGCTTTGACAATAACTACCAATTCAACTGATCAGCGAAACGCAGATTTCGAGTTTTTTCGTTATAAAATTTGAAAGCTATAAAATGTTGATAAAGAAAATAGTATCATCTTTCCACGGCTTCCCTTTAAGGTGTTTATACCAGATGATCGGCTCTCGCGTGCTAGGAACGCCTGCCTGAATTGATCATATAGCACCATCCCAGAAAACCGCGCGCGCACATAGTGGTCTCAAAGGGCTGCCATTTTAAAATTTAGTTTTTGGTTTTAAAACAGTTCTAAGAACTGTCAAAACTCATTATGTTTGAATAAAGTTGTGCATGGGCTAAAAAGCAACTTCTTTGTTGAATGTAATTACCAGAATTTGTCTGTTTAATAGTTCACTTTAGGGACAAAACGAAAAAACATCAGCGATCGTTACTAATCTCGCAGCGCGTTCTGGGATGGTGCCTTTTGGGCAGACCAGAAAGCGCACGCTGATTGGCTTACTCGGCAAGCACGTGATAAATGTCCTATCACATGGTTCTTCAGCCGTTGAACCATCCAAACTAATTTGTGATTGTATTTTTCATACTGCTGTTTTTGTTGCAACTCGCAATAACAATTTTTATGAGCAGTTTGTTCTCTGCAAGTTATGTGTTTTGTATGTGAGTGAGAACCTGATAGATGGAGTGTGAAATGATGGAGAAGAGCGACCACATATGTAGTGGCTATAGAACAACAAGAAATGGTGACAATAAAACAGTACTCAGAATACGTTCTGTTCCTCGAACAACAATATCAGTGATCATACGGAAAAAAGTTTAAGTTGCAAAACTAAGCCGGTCAAATTTTGCGAGCAAATTTTTACATCTAAAACTAATTAGTCTATTTTTAATAGAGTGTTATTGTTTTGGTTTTTCTTATTATTTTAACTGGAGAATAATGACCATTTTTTTCATTTTATTTTTTTAACTGGAGGCTAATGACCAGATGTGGATTATTAACAACACTTTGCTATTTCTACTAAAGAAACAAACAGTTGGCCTGTGAATATGTATATTCTTGACTATACAAAGAAGGATAGTTAGATTTCAAATTGTGTCCAAATGATAAGCAGGCGATGTAATGTGTGTACTTGCAGAAAGACTAAATATCTGGACTACAGCATTAAAAAGACAGACACGAATGTTGAAAGGAAGGCTATTTTGTTATTAAACAACATAAAACAAACTTTAAGCTTTAATAGCTCTTTTTGCATGCTGCAAGGCAAGAATCATTTTTAGTCTTTTTTTTATTTTCTTCAAGATCAGATTAAAGATTGGCGGTAGTAAGCATAACATTTACTGTTCTTTGCTATGTTGTTGTCATGGAAATTATCCAAATTTTGCATCGAAGTTTGTGTATCTCTTAAAACCACTTATTACAGTTTAACGTGAATCTGTGTGTCAAAATTTCCAAGAAGGAATCACGCCGAGCAATTGTTTTTGTTATGAGAAACTTGCAGAAATCATTAAGATTAGGATTTGTACTCCCTTGCAAGCATTAAAATAGTAAAGAAGTAAAGTTTTTAACAATAGTAAGTATATAGTAATGCATTACATAAAAATTACCTAAAAATACTCAATTATAAAAATCAGTTCACATGGCTACGAGAAGAAAGGAGGCGCCAATGAACTAAGCGAGATATCAGTAAAAGAACAGTTGAGAGAGAAAGAACTGTGAACGGATTCCAGAACTGCTGTGACGAAAGAACTGCTGCCAGGGACCAGAATGCATGGAAAAAGAAAGTGCACAAGGCCCTATTTTCCAGAAGGAAAAAAAAGGAAATCCTGATGAATGCATCTGAGCATTGTGGTTTACTTGAAATGTGCAAATATTATGTCAAAACGTTTTGTACATGTTTTGTTCAAAGCCGTTTATATCAATTTTCAGCAGAAGACTGGTGAGAAATTTTCATATTTTAGCATAAAATTGTGTAACAACTCAATTATCTTTGATAAACCACTCTGTTATCTGCAAGTTAAATGTATTTGCTTGAGAAACAAACAGATGGAGCATGAATAGGATCTATAACGTGAGACAGCGATCACAAAATCTTAATTAACAAAAGGACAAACAAAAACTTTCAGAAGGGCCCACTTCTTCTAATTATTTCAACTGATTTTACTTGTAATTTTCAAGACTTTAAGGGTCAAGAGAGTAAACGGTTATTAGAAGATTAACCCTTCAAAATTGAACGTTGGTTTGTTTTATAGAAATAAAATTTAAATCTGTCCTGGGATTGGACATAAGGTGCTATTATTTTGTTCTGATCAATGAGAACAAAGGGAATTGGACGAAGAATAGTATTTGCAATAGGTGTTTTGATTAACCAATGGCATTTCGATATAGGATGACAGAATAGCTTATACCAAGGAGTGGATATATATACTAACGTCCATCATAGTTTGAGGACGAACTGACGTGTTAATGTTACATCAGTTGTGTGAACGAGAAGAAGCTGAGTACACTGCTGCAATAGAGATTTTTTTAAAGTAAGTGGTATTTTAGATTGGTTTTATGAAGGCAGTTGCTAGTATACTACAAACAGAAGATGTGTGCAAATAGAATTGTCAGAGATTGAGGATCCTTGTCATTTAAACTTTCTCATATTTTATCTTCTGGGTTACGATCTACCTAGATAAAATATCAAAACACTTCTGAGTTTTTGTGGTTGCAAATGAGTTAAACTCAAAAAATACGTAGTCGGGTTTATATAGTCATAGTAACAACATGTTATTATCAGTTAATAAAAGCAGTAAAAACAGTTTTAAGATTCAAACTCAAAGTGGTAAAACTTGATTAATAACTTGGCCGGAGCAATAACTTTTTTATATGATTAGTGAAAGAAACAGATTTTGATAGTTCATTTCCACTTTACAATTTTTCTTTTTGATTTCTCGCTTTTTCTTTTCCAGATTTTTTGTTTATCACCCCAGTTTCATTTTTGAATTATATAATTCTTAACTTGGCTTTTCTATTTTCCGCCTTATTTGTATGCTGCATTATTTTTAGTCTGTACTTTGGATTAAATTCTGAATTGGCTCAAATCACTTCTTTACTTTTGAATTCCACTTTTATTAATGTGTTTGTTTTGAGTTGAGCCCGAAGAAAATGTACTTTCTGGCTATAAGTCCATTTTATTTTATTTTTCCTTTTAAATGTTGTTGATATGTGTTTTTATAGTTTCTCAGGATTTTTGTTCACTATATATCTTTTTAAATTCGGAATCTTTATTTTATACTGAAATCAATCTCAAATTTCGAATTCTCTTAGACTTTGGTCTGATTAAATTTTCCCGGCTATAACCTTGATTTTTCTTCTTTTAAGCAATTTTGTATTATTGTTCGATGAAGGGTTGCTATGACATTTTTTAAGCTAATTTAGAACTCAGATTACCACTATTCTGTTTAGCCGCAAAAGCAAAAAGTGCTCTAACATGAGTCAAGGTTTTCTGGTCTCATGTGCAAACGGCTAATCTCTTCGAAGCCAAATAACTTTGTAGTGAGTCAATGAATTAGGAGTCATTAAAACCATTTACTAGCTATTCTTGATAGAGCAACAACTTAGATACGTTAAAGTTACAAAGTGCTTTTCCAAAAATGAGAACTGCGGTTTTAAATCAGTTCAGTTGGATATTGACCGTATGCAGAACCACGGCACGGAGTTTCCACATAAACCGTCCTTTACTTGCTAGTTTGTTATCTTTCTTTTTTTCTATTTACAAAGAAAACAAAATGAATATCAATATGTTTTTAAGCCTCTGACTCCCAGGCTTTTTATAAACAGATGACTTAGGCGGAAAGATTTTGGCAGCCCGCTAAATGATATCGTTTTCACCATAAATACAGCCTGCACACAACAATTTGAAATAAATTATTTTGTCAACAGTTGTTACAAAGATTTTCGTTTCTACTGGAAGACGTTTCGATTTTATAAAATGCTTTCCTGATCTATTACACAAAAGCAGTGTCAAGCAAACTAAAATTTTTACAATTAATTTTTTAATAAAATAGTATATAACTTATCCTGTTCAAAAATAAAAGAAGTTGCGTTTGCATTTGTTCTAACATAAGTTTCACCATTTCTTCGCAGAAATGCACCTGTGTGCGGCACTGCTTTGCGCAGCTTACTTGATACTTCTCGTCCCCAAAACAACGGCTGGTCACTTCGATGGGGTTGAAAGAGAGTTGGAAAGTTCCGATGATTCTCTCAGTAAAGAAATTCAAAATCTTCACAAATCTTTGATCACGCTCTACCGCCAAGTCATGTTACAGCAGCTGTTTGCTGAAGAACGAATACGTTCTGACGGCGACTCTGGCGTGAAGCAAGTTCGACACCATTCCGATGGTACAAGGAATTACTACTCAGACTCGCACACAGACCGCAACCGAATTTTGGCCATACATGACCACTCCAACAACATTCGCACGGTAGGAATGGGAGAGTTTATTGGCGTTCTCAACGGAGTAGAATTTCGGACTCGCCACAACGACTATCGCCTTTTTATGCCGCACAGAACCAGCAAAGATTGGCACGCAGTCGAGCCCATTCCTTTTCCAGATGTTCCTCCCGAAGTTCTCAGTAAACCTACAGTAAAAGAACAGGTGAAAGAGATGAGAGAATGGTTCAAGGCTTGGAGAAACCAGAATTCCACTGTACGCGACTATCGCAAGTACTTCAAGCCGGTTC
Source organism: Bergia sp. 'catenularis' (assembly GCA_025434825.1). Lineage (NCBI taxonomy): Eukaryota > Metazoa > Cnidaria > Anthozoa > Zoantharia > Parazoanthidae > Bergia > Bergia sp. 'catenularis'. The sequence continues at coordinate 5,578 of JANRMR010198635.1, forward strand.
TGTGCTACCTAGAAGGCGCTTGGATAACGTCTCAAAGCGGGAAAATTGAGGAACCATTTAAGAGTGACCGACACTTTATTGACGCCAAAAATTGGATGGACTTGCAAGATAAAATCCGCTTTACTGCCTACACCGGCCGAAAGGATAGAAACGAAAACTTTGCATTCTTGCCAACGAAGATAATTAACATTATCAACGAATCGATTCCCCAGTTTGCCCAATGGAATTACCGCATTCTGTGTCACCCCATCAGTCGAGATCTGCCTTTCAATAGATTCCGTGTGGTTGACGATCTTCAGTCTCGCATGGCTGCCAGGAGAAGCTACACTCAACATTCCACAACTCGTGCAGCGAGATTTCAGCTAAACCCTTTTGATACCGATGACTGGAAAGACGATGTCAACCACCAGAAATGGGGTTTACTGGATGAACTTATGAGCGAAATCCCTGGTAAAGAGAATTACCAGGGAAACCTAGTGGATGAGTCGATGGGATACCCAGCCTACAGTCTCGACCCTTCCAAGCCAAACAAGAAACTAAACGCTGCTTATTACCATCGTAAATTCAAAGTGGAACACAGAGGAGCGATGGGACTACAGACACGCAGCCGAGGCTTTTCAGATGAAAACTTGTTCATGGCCAAGACACTCCAGTCCCACGTAGCTGGGATCTCGCAAAAAAGATTTCTTCAATGGAGAAAAGTCAATGGGAGATGGAAGAAAATCTACGTCACTGATTTCGCGCAATGGTCCTATGCATTTCCACTTGAAATAATATGGTTGACACCACTCAACGATTGGAATCCTTACAATATTGAGTACAAAGGAGATGCGAACACTGACTACGGAAAAACTGTCACGGCTGATAGGCGGTGGGGTGGTAGATCGCCGGATAAGGCGTACAATGGAAGCAACAGCAAAGTGTACTACCGCACACCAAGAGAGTTTTTCACAGATACAAGGTTGATTAGAGATCCAGCTGACACAACTCGCACTTACTATGTTGGAGTATTGGATAAAAGCGGGAAAATGCAATTCATGCGCTCTAGTGGAACAAGAATCTTCTTTCCCCCAATCGAAGGCGTGGGAGTCCTGCGCCAACGCTATCCCATCATGCCTGTTCACGGCGAAGGAAGCTCGGTCTGGAAGGAATTGGGGGCTCTAGAGGATATAGTGATGATGTCCGAAAGAAACGCGATCATGTTCAGACAGGGCTTTGCTGCTGCCAAACTACTGGATTCTTCTCTGGTTACTCCTGCGCCTGTTGACCTGGTAATGGAAGATTCGAACATCAATTCCATGGCACGTCACAAGCACGAAATCTATCTGACACCAACTGAAGTCGTTCAATTAACAAGTGGTAAGGAATTAACTGTGTGGACCAACACAGCAGCCGGCCATGAACACCGCTTAAGACTCCGGCTGGTTGGGGGGGTGTCTTGGATCATAACCAAGTGTGATAGCTATTGGGTGAGAGATTATGCCTGTTTTGATAAACATGGCAAGAAGCTGACTGTGAGAAAGTAGTACGTATCAGCAACGCATTGAGGGGTCTTAGTCATAGTTTTCTGCATGGCATTTGTGTAGATCATTTGCTTGTTATGAATGTCTCGCTTTATACATCAAGAGATCATCTTCGAAAGACAGGTTATTAACCGTAAATTCAGTGGGTTTAAATCAGGTTGAATTATAGTTTGCATTGGTTAAAGGCGAAATGTTAACAGTCGATTTGATGTGTAATAAAAACAGTGGTGCTCAGAGTGACGTTTCATTTGTTTTAGAGTATTCACAAAAATTATGCTTGGTAGTACCCCTCACATTTACAACACCTCTTATCTTTATGGAGATAAAGTATCTATCTATCTACCTACTTATCTACCTACCTACCTATCTATTTATTTATCTATATGTCTATCTATCAATTGTCCCATCTATTTGTCTATCTACAATAGTATTGTACCATGCCAATAAAGCGAGTATTCACATCACCTATCTGTCTATCTATCTATTTATCTATCTATTATCTATCTACCTGCCTGTCTATCTATCAATCTTGAAAGAACATTGTGAGAGGTCACAAAACAACGCTTTCCAACGGTGGAGCCCCATACCAGCACAAATGTGCACAACCGATTACCCCTGGAGTGGCAGCTAATGACAACTGTTTCCTCCTTGTTGGTACTCATCAGTAATAGATTGCTGGCGAAACAATCATAACAATGGCCAACGCATCGAGTTTGACTCCAGAGGCAAGCCAAAAGATTGCTTTTAACCGCAGCCCTTGCTTTCACTTATGGGAGAGTAGGCTGGGCAATGCGCACATGGGAGCGGATCACATTAAGCGATCGTGTTCTGTGATAACGATTTTACTAGAAAAGTACTGTGAGGAGTCACGAAACAACACGTTCTATAACGACAGCGCCCGACACCACTGTACATGCGCACAAAAAGCGACGAAGAAAGTTTATTAAACAAATCCCCTATTTTGGTAATTATGTAAAGCAACGTTTCAAAAATAAATTTCAAAAAATATTTTCAGAAAGTTCTAAAATTATTCTTTTAAAACAACAAAAATTTACAAACGCCCTTGCTCCCTTTCGTAATTTGCCCAATGTCTTTTTCATGCTTCGGTTAAGATTGCCATTAACTCAATTCGCCCTTCCTTTGTCCACCCATCCATGTATCTATGAAAAAAGAATTTTTTTTCCGTGAAAAGTATAAGGTGTTGGGGGGGGAGCTTGTTCAGTCGCTCTTTTTAAAACTTTAAGTCAACTCATTTTTTGTTCAAATGGAAGCATTCCATATAAGACCTTTCTAAATCCGCGAAACTCTTTGATACCCTTTGAAAACTCAAAATTAAAAGCCTGATACAGTACCTAAATATTAGTAAAATTTCTGATAGTTTAGAAGTGTGGCATGCCCATTAAAACGGTTTACTTATTTTTACTTTTGTACCAAAAGAGATCCAAGGTTGCGCAAGGGTGGCTCTTAAATTATCCATAAGAAATTATAGTTAGACATGATGCTGAGAAAAATGATCAAATCTAAATCTTTAATTGTTAAGATCATTTAAAAGTATACATTTTTAGCCTTTTTGAGCAATCAGGTTAAGTGAAATGATTACATTTTGAATGCAGGGTCACACGAAATTAGGTCCCTAGTTGAATCCTCTTTCCATACGCTTTGCTAAAGTCTGTTTTGCAGACTCAACCACAGCTCCCATATGCACAAGTCGAGGGTCTGAGCATTAAAGCGGTTCTAAGAACCCGCCTTTGCAGTGTTGTTGTACCTGATGAGTTTTAATAAGAGTGAAACAGCTGTCCGTGGTTGCTTCAAAACAAACATACCTAGGTTAAGCTGGTTGTGCGCATGCGTACAGGTTCTTGTCAAAGTGTGGAGCAGAGTTAGTGGTGGCCCTTCATTCAAAACGATATCTTCCAGGGGAATAAAAAGTTTTATTTTATTCATTTAAGATACAAAATTCAAGTCAAAAGGAATGAAATTGTAGCAAGAGTGGAATTCATCCAAAGAGTTCCAAACAACCCAACCTTATTTAATTTAATTTCTCGAAAAATAGACAGCTGTCAATCATCAGGAAATTAGAACTAAAAAAATAACAAAATCCCAAATTACTCAACAACTTTTTGTATTTCTTTAAGCTAACAAAGTAGCAGCGGTATTGGTACAAAACAGGAAAGAATTGTTAAGTGTAGTTTATAAACCGTAGTGGTAGAGACGAAAATGGTTCAGAGGAGCAGAGCAGGAAACCGTTAATTTTTAGTTTTTCACTCATTTATGCATTTGTAAGAGCTATTCATAGCAAAAATATTGGGGATCTTAATTTTCAGGGTTGAAGGCAGGGGACTTTGAAAGTCCCAGCATTATCTTAGGGGGGAGGACTTGAAATTTATGTCTTCAAACCCTTACCCACCCCCATCTCGTAACATTAAATGAACTTTTCCTTTACGCCCACCACACACCAATTTTGTGCATTCTTTTGTTTGAGTCTAATTTGTGTGGCTGCACAACGTACCACGTACACGACCATTTTTGTCTCCGATTTTTGTCAAACCAGCGCACGTTTTAAAAACACATGGAATGATGCTGCGCTTTTAAACGCTTTCTCCTGACAAATTGTTGGGTACGGTCACACATCCGTCAGGACGTCTAAGAATATTTTTAAATTTTGCACGACAAAATCTGATTTTGTTGAGGCTACTCTAGCCTCGAATCACGTCACAGCAGCCAATTTTTAAAAGGTGTCTGCCACAAAAAATCGGCTAGTGTAAAAAGGAGGGGGTAACCAGTAATATTTGGCCCTTCGGCACTAATACACAGACAGTGGCTTTTAATTGTAGTACGTTACGCAGAAAGAGAAAATCTCTGACTACAGTGGAATTTTAACACACGATCTCCAGAGCAGATCATCGTTGCTATACCAACTGAGAGTCTTCCAAGTTTGTGCTGGGCGATCAAACCTTACTGATTAATCCACCTCCCTCTCCCCC
>JANRMR010198690.1:0-10079 GCA_025434825.1 Bergia sp. 'catenularis'
AAAAAATCTGTCAACAAACTTTGGCGTCACCTTAACATTTCATAAAAATAAGGTGGCGCCAAAACCTAATGACAGATTTTTTTAAAAAATTTCCTCAAATGTGCTCCTTTATGTGCAAACACTTGATATGTGTAAAATGCAGCTAAATGTTAAAATAGGGTTTGTTCGAGGCCCTGTCAAATTGCCATGGAAACAAAAATTCCAGTGGGAGTGCAAGGCTTGATAAGCTGAAGGGTTATTTTAACACCACCTATTTAATTAACAAGTAGCAGTAAACTTTCACTACAGATTAGTAAGCCATAAAGTTCAGTGGCAATGAAAAGTGAAAAACTGTTTCGAACCGCCTTAATAGATGTGCTAGCTGCAACTTGCTTCTTGTAGTTGAAAAAAATTGAAAACTTCTTTATCTATTATGATTTCACAGATAACTTTGCTGCAAGTTTTAAAAAACCTACAAGCAATTTTCCGCCATCTTGGATAGCTCATAAGAGAGTTTGTATGGGCGAAATTCAACAACAACAGAATTCCACAAAATAAAGGTATTAAACTTGTACGTACATGTACTTGTTTACCGCATGTATCAATGTGGAACTACTGTATACACTGTATCGTTACCGGATTTCAGCCATACAAACTCTATACGAGCTATCCGAGATGGTGGAAAACTACTTACAGACTAACTCACAGGATGGTATACCTGTGAGGGTATTTGAAATATCAGCAAAGCAAAAAATGTTCAACAGTCTGCATACCTGCTGCCTCTCCCATCTCTGTTGTTGGACTTTCTTCATGTAGTCCTGATATGCTTGATCCTGCAATGCGGAAACAGTTAAGCATGCTCTGGACACAAACATTCACTACAAGAAGCTAGTAAATTCATGTTCAACAAGACAAATAGGTGTCTTTTTAAAAAATAAAAAAACAAAGATTCAAGGCCTAAGACCCAAGACCCCCTCCAAACATACGAAAACTATTTGTAGTATGGCTACCTCCTGTATTATTTTCTTCCTTTCTATAGAGCGTTTTCAATAGATGTCAAGGCGGCCATGTTGGTGTTCCATTAACAATAGAACTTTATTCATTACCTTTTGTTTGTTACACCAATATGGACGCCCTGTTTTTGTCTTTTGTATCTCTGGGGATTGAGCGTAAACGCTCTATAAAGAAGATCTCTATTTGTTCAACTCTTTCAAGCATTTTCATACAAGTCTCCAGCTCACCTGTTGTTGAGCAAGCTCTTTCCTCCTCCTTTCACGAGCATCTAGCTCTTTCCGTCTGTCGCCATACTGCCTGGCCTATTGTCGAATTTTACATCTTCGAGTCAGTTTAAAGCCGTAATTTAATTTCAACTAACAATGAATTACTACCTAAAGATTTAACTGGAGGATATAAGCCGATATTTATGACGAACACTTATTTAGATTCTGAAACTGATTACTTTATAGAAATGCGCAATATAAGTATTAAATTATTATTATTAAATTAGGAAACCTAAGATTTGGTTGGATGACTACAAATGAACCAAGTAGTACATGTACCTGAAGTAACAGCACGTCACAAAAAATTATCAGGTCAAATTTATGGATAAATTCTATATTATAAACCAAGAAACCCGCTTTGGAAGTTCAGGAGTTTGGAAGTAAACTTAAAGCAAATGTTGAGATTTGCTTAGAATTTTGGCAAATCTTATTTCAAGCTAACTTGATAATTTGAATCGCAATCGACATGTCAACGTGATCTAAAAGTACAGTTAAATTTTCGTTTCAAATTCTATCATAAAAGTTACTTCAGAATCTGTGCACCAATTCGTTTTTGAGAAGGATGAACACAGCCCAAAACAGACTTTTCAAAGTCCTGAAGACCAAAACTTCGTTTCTTTGATGGCTTGTATTTTTATTTTCAAAAACTGACAAGCTGTAAAACGATTTATAGCACATTGAAGTTTTAATGACACCGTACAAGGATGTACAATTAGATTACTGCTTAATGCTCTTGGGAGTTCCTCGAGTGACGGTCAAAATTGACACGCGCCCTCAAGACACTCAGTCTAAGCCAATTTCATGTCTTCTTACATGTAAATGCAACCTTCTTGAAAATAACTGAAAGTTGTCTCTGATATGACAGGGCAAAAAATCGCATCAGTATTTCTTGTGTTGCTAAAAAATACGATTTAAGTTCAAAGTTTTACTTCCTATATTTGTGAGAGATATTCTATGAACTTACAATACAGTAAATAGATAGATGGTAGGTTGACGTTCAAATGTTCATTTTCCCCTTCAATTTGTATTTTCTATTAGTTTCACCAGTTTCTGTAATATTTGTAAAGTGCCTTGACTGTTTTGAGGTAGTACGTGGTAAAAACAAGTTTAAATTATTTTTTTGAACAAGAAAATGAAAAATCAAAACCTTTGACCTTTTGGAAAAATCGTCAGAAATTTTCGGAAACCTTTGGATGTTATTGAAACTGTTTTTAGAAAGTTTTTGAGAATTTTAAAATATTTAGGAAAATCTTGAGAAATTTACTAAACAGTGAGAATATGGAAAATATGCCACTCGGGTTTAAGATGCGGATATGGTTTCGTACCAATTTTACGAGGGGTGCATTTTCCAGTAAAATATTTGTGTCTATATGATAAAAACAATATTTATTACATATATCTGTGTATCACGTTAAGAACTTACTGCTTCCCTTTCTGATGGAGGTCTTGCAGGCTTCTTAGCAGCTTCATTTGAACCAGGTTTTCTGTGGGAAATAACATGGACAAATGAAAGATTTGAATGACTAGAATCTGGAGTAGGAAAACATTCATCACAAATTGAATTGGTGCATAAAGGAGGCGTACTGATCAGAAGTAATTTTGACAATTCAAAATACATTACAGTAACCTTTGGCCAAAAGAATCAAGTACTTAATCTTTTCATCTAAAAGTATTACAATATCTACATGTACATGTGTGACTGTCATTATTTCCTTAATAAAGAAACTTCTTATTCCGAGATGTAAAACCAACTTATCCATCATCCGCAGCTGTACATGTACGCTGCACAAAGTAGTTCAGACAAATTTTCATTGTAGTTTTCCTATTATGCGCAGAGCACAGTAATAGTTTTGCTGGTGGCTGCAACCACTGTTAACATTATTCTGTGACGATTTTGAAGATTTATTGTTCATCTTCTTTCAGACTATCGATCTTTTTACTTTCTTAGTCCAATTTGCCGAATTTCCAATCCACCATACCGAAAAAGATGGCGGCTGTACATTTGACCACAATGCCTTGCGAGCCTAACTCAGCGAATGGGTGAACATGGAAGACCATTGTTTGGGAAACTTGTCCATGCACTAACAACATTGTGTATGCTAGGTTTGAAGTCTGGACGATTTTACGAGCATTCGTAGGTTTTTCGCGCGCTGGGAGTTATGGGTAAATGTACCAGTCGCCATCTTTTTTGTTACAATTAATTAGTGTTGGCCAACCAGCTGAAACCCTAAACTATTCTGCGCATGACTGTGAAAGTGGCATAATGTAAAGGTTTCCCTCGCCCGCTTAACAATACCAAAGCCACAAGTATATGTAAATGTATTCCTCATAATGTTCTTTCTGTCTGGAACCAGTGGTGAGCTGGATAATGTACCAACGTAATGATAAAATGCTTTCATTTAGAATATAATACACGGACTCACAGTCCATCTTTGCCACTGACACTGTGGGTTTTTTTGGCAAGGTCTGTAAATCCATATAAATTAGTCAGCAAGTACGGCACAGATTAGATTCAAATTTATTGGTCCTGTTATAATTCAGCCATATTTCTTATACTGTATTTGTTGGATTTAGACCTTATTTTACTAAACTGAGGTAATTTGATACTTGAGTACTTTTAAGACTTGAACCTTTGATACTCTCGCTTGATTCAAGATGTGCATCTAAGAAACGAAAAGTACACCTAGTTATCTATTCACACAACCACGCTACGATATTTGAGCTCTGGTTATAATGCATCATGATCATACATGTAATTATTATACAGCCAGCTGTTTCAAAAAGGTTGTCTTGTTCACTGTGCATTCGTACACACTCTGAAAAAACCAAGCTGTTTACAGTGACGCGGAAAGCGGCATTTTTACCTTGTACCCAGAACACTGTGTTCAATGTTCAAAACATATTGTTCAAATTTATACTTTTTGACACAGAAACAGGTCTGCATTCTTCCTTCGGTTTGACAACCCACAATTCCTTTCGATCTCGGCTAGGTATGGACCAATGCACAAAGGGCAACCTTTTTTAAATAGCTGTATAATACATAAATTTTCAACAAACAAAGCAAAGAATAATGTGAAATATCAGACTAATTACTTGGCAGGTTTTTTCTTTGCAACTGACACTCCATACTTTGCGCTGGGATCACTGATCTTTGGTGCTGCTGCAGTATTTTGGGAAGAGAAAAAAATCGTTATCGGACATTAGTTTACAGTAGTATACACTGTAATTGTTTTATTATTGTGCATTATACCATTATCTGAGAAATTTCTACAATCTGATTGGTCGAGAGCAGTGGTATTTTCAGCAAAATTTTGAAATACATTATTGTACCTACATGTGAAAATTAGAAACCCATTCAAATGCGCGAGACAGAAATAAACAGATGCTGTTGCAGAAATGTCTCAAATATTAGTATAAACAAATAATAGCACGATTTGTAGTGGTATTTGACATAACGCCTAACGGCTCGTATTTATGCCAAACACCACTACTAGTCATGCTATTACCTATACAAATACACGTCAAGTTTATAAATGTCTATGGATGGAGACCAAAGGTTTGATATGTACATCTCTTGAGTGTATCCATGATGTTTCTGGCGACGGGGTCCAGCCGATAGCGAACAAAGAAAAAGTCTAAAACTTAGGATGACCAAAAAATCAGTTGCATGCTAATTAAAAAGTTATTTGGATGAACAGTTAGGCATAGAAACAGTCACGGCATACAGCACTGAGTCGAGTAGCTTTTGTTTTATTAATTTAAAAGGGCATTTTCACTCCTTTGCGCATGCTTAAAGTTTATTGACAAGAAAACGTAATTATGAGCTAAAGTAACTTTAAACAGACACTGTTCAGATACCAATCTAAGTTTTTCGACAGGTAAATAGTACGGATGGTCTGTTTTTGGTGGCGATTAAATTGGATTGTATTATTTGTCCAGTTACGGATTGTGTTATCAGTGGTGTTCTGGGCCGGAACACAAAGTAATAAATCGCTTTCAAAATACTTCAAACCTGGACAAACGTCATTCTTCCAAGGTCTTTTTGGTCAATTAAGATGTTTTCTTTTAAAATTCTTTAGACAAACAACACAGAAGTCTAAGTTCTGGAAAAAAGTAATTTTGTTGACTCAAGCATGAAAGTGCCCCTTTAACACAATCTAAAATGGCGGAGGAGTGACAACGTCTGAGGGATGGTTTGTAAAACTGGACACCGAGGGTACCTTTAACTGCACATGCCTGTAATGCAAAGTGTAATTATAAATAGAACTACTGTAGATCAGCAACGACAGTTTACCGATGATAGATGTGACTGTAAAATCTCAGAATTTTAAATTCCAGGAGTATTCAAGCAGTACATGTTTAAGACTTTTCATGGGATATTTCAGAAAGTTTATTTCTCACTAAAAGCGATATAAAAACGCAGATGTTATACTTCCTGTCTCTTCCGATCTTTTCCCCTCCAAATCAAATACAGACAATGAGATATTTTTAAGAGCTGGTGCAAGTTAAACACATTCAGAATCTTAATTTGTTAATGTGCTAAAGTTGATATAATTTCGCCTCAAAACGAAAATTCACAGTGTTTTCAAGGTGTTTTAGTAAAGGTCCAGATTTGAGGGTTTTTTTATTGCCCTTGAAACTTGGAGTTTTCAAACAGTTCAAGGATTAGCATGAATCCTTGCAGTATGTTCATATACTGTAGGATGAGTTAAACAAGTTACTTACGTTTCATAACTGGTTTGACAGGTCTGGGAGCCAGTTGGTGTTGGCCTGGGACACCAAGAGGCTTTCGATGTAGTACTGTGTGGCTGAACTCACTCTCCATTACCTATGCATGTACAGCAACAAATACTATGTTTGGGGAACGTAATAATTATATAATACATAATATTGATTACTGTAACGAATATTATACAACTTAGAACATCACAGCTACCAAAGTTGGAAGGCCAAGCGTGCATGGGATTTGTGGAATTCGCTGGGAAACTAGTTTTGAAAAAAAAATTGTTTTTCTGCATGGGAGAGTAAGCTGAAAATGTTTCGTTGATCAACAAAAGTTGATATGGTATTTTTTTTTGCCTTTAGGTTTGGTTGAAAGCTCGATTTGTGGAATTCAATGACTCTAAAATAAAAACAATGTACGGCCAAAGATTAAGTAAACAGACACCAAATAACTTTATAAAAATGTACAGAATTTAAATATTGATTTATCAGCAGTGAGAACAAGACGAAAAGTTTCATTTCTACTTTTTAAAGTAATCATCCACACCTTTGTTACCTCCAACTTCAATAATTATATACAGTGTATTGCAATTTCCTTTTGCGTGGCCTACCAAGTGGGATCTCTCTTGCATGCTAAATTATACTTCCCATACGGTCATTGGCTGTTTTTATACTAGAGACGGATTATCCGTCTGGGCAAACTTGGGAAAGCTTTTTTAGTGCGTCTGATTATTCGTCTGAATATAAATACGGGCACGAAGACGCATTATCCATCCAGACGAATTATCTCCGTTGTGCGTCTGTGAAGACGCATAATCTTAGATTCTACCTCCGGGCACACTTTCAGTACTTGTCGTAGTTCCTGCCATATTTATACTGGAATAGCAGAGGGATAATTCGTCTGGACCGATCATCCGTCTCTAGTATAAAGACAGCCATTATCAAACACGTTGAAATATTTTTGAGTTTGTTTATGATTTCTTTCTTAAACATGATTGATTCTTTGTCACACGTAGTTAGGGATCTGATTTCTTGTTTTCTGACAAGCGAAAGGTTAGCAGTGATACAGGGTCGACACAGTACAGCTTGGATACAACTGAAAGGGAAATTTCCAAATCTGAGATTGAAAAAACATAATTGCAGGAATTACAATTAATAAGAAAAAGAGGCCAAAAATGTGCAGATGTAACCCAAAGGAATAAATTCTCGTGTGGCCTTATCACTAAAAATTAATAATAAAAGTTTAATTTAACCAACAAAACTAAATAGCTAAAGCTAAATCCTTTCCCGAGCCAAGTGGCTCATAAGGCCGGCGCTTATCTCCGGCTTCAGGTTACGAGTCAGACACGCTAACCACTCGACCACTGCCGCACCGACTAAATAAACGATAAGAAATCTCCAATCATGATACATGTAAAAGTACTTTGTTTAGTGCCTTACCTCTTCTGACAGAAAAAGCTGAATTCTTTTCTGAATAAATGGCTTCTTTAACACCGAGTTTATTGATGGTCTGTCACTGAAATGCACCAAAAAATTAAAATTCATTTCATAATAGATCATTTAACTATTATTCTGCAATCTACACACAATCCTTTTTTGAATAAATAGCTTCTTTAACACCGAGCTTATTAATGGTCTGCCACTGAAGTGCACAAAAGTTTAAAACTCATTTCATAATACAGATCATATAATTACTATATTATCATGCAATTTACACATACATGTACATGTACATAACATTGGATTTTAAATTGTTTGCAGTACTTACACAACATGAACATTCTTCATCAAAAATGTAACTGCTGAAATCTGATGAATTGGTTGAAATTTTCTGCCAACTGAAAAGTTTTCTTTAATTTATTGACGTTAAAAGTTTAAGAGAATATACTGTAATCTATGAAAGTAAAAAATCAAATAGACGAGACAGAAATTAAAGCCTGTCTTAGAAGGTAAGTGAAAAGACCATCAGCACTCTGCAACATATTACCCTGTAATGAGGCACTGGAACTCCTGTTTCTGAAGTTCAAAGTTTTTTCTCTGTTTGTCTTCATTTCTACAATTAGCCCTCAGAAGCTGACAATTTCCATTATTTTAAATCATGGGGGCTGGATCTTAAAAACTGTACTTATTGCTGTCACAGTCTTGACATATGATGCAGTCTTCTCCCCAGAGCCTTAAAGAACCTTGGGCACTTAGGCGTGGCAAGGCGTGGTTTGTTTATGTTATCATTTGTGATCACTGAGTAGAATGGATTATGTTACACTGGCTATGATATGTGACAAACAACCACTCATGAAATGATGGCTTCAAGACAACACAAAAGGAAAACAATTTCTTCCAAAATTGAGATAAAAGAACTTTAAGTGCTGTACCTTCGATAAACGATTTGTTGAATCGAAGGAAACTGCATAAAACCAAAGACTGAAGCAGATTTCAAAAGCCTCTGCACTTTCCTCCTATGGCTTTCATAAAATCTTGGGGAGAACACTGCACACAGGGTAAATATTGAAAAAAAATATAACAAATTTTTTGTTTACAGGAATTTCAATGTCTCATTTCGAAATAAACAGGGGAATTGATTATTTTATAATGCCAAGATTGGTGAACAATTATGATATTAAACTATTTCAATAATGCGAAGGGATTGGAGTCAGAGAAAAAATAAAATATAAACATTAAAAATTCCAGATTATACATGTAAAGGAGGACAAAATGAAAAACAGGCAGTAAAGATTGGTCCATGGCCTTCCAGCCCAAGTACATATAGGATATGAGCCCTATAATTATTGTTGACCGGTAAACAAAACTTACTGTGGACTTCTTTTAAAAAGCTGTGCCACAAGACCTTTGATTTCAGCACTGTATCGCAAGGGAATTGGCGAGTAGGATCCTCTGTAAAGAAAGGAAGACAATCATACATGTACGGTAATTCTTAAGAAGGAGATCATGTCACATTTAAACATTATGATTATTTGTTTATTTTGTTTATTTTATTTGTTGACCACTTAATGATAACTCTACAAGTATAATAAAACAGAATTCATTACAGATAGAGATAATAAATTATGGTGGCAAGGAAGCCTAAAGTGAAACCATTAGTTATGCAACAGACTGTAGTTTAGGCTTTCTCTCTAGTTGCAAAGGTTTGTTTAAAGAGACTGGGTCAGCTTGAATTATCATAGTATGAGCATGTTCAGATACATAATCATTCAATATTTATTGCAAATTAAAGTGTACACATTTTGAGTTTATTCTTAAACAAACAGAGCAAGTGAGGCAGTGTTTAACAATATCATCACTAGAGAATTAAATAATTTTGCACCTTGAAATGCTACTGAAAATTTTTGAGTATCGGGTCTATACAGTGGAGTATGTCACTCAGTATTTATTGCAAAAGTAGGTTTTGAGTTTATTCTTAAATAAAGTGAGTGAAGCAGTGTTAACATATCATAACTAAGAGAATTAAATAATTTTAAGTACCATCAACAGACTCCACAGACTGTTGTTTTACTTCACAGCCAGAGGTGGTAGAGAGGTTTTAAAACTGGTATTGCAGTAACTGCTTGTAGCAAAAACATAGTAATAGCAAAAACCTGAATTTATAATGGTAAATAAGTGAACTACAAACACTATACTTGTTAAAGAAAGGGTAGAAAAATCTGGTGACGGTGTTTGTCCATATTATGCTATAAATGAGAAATCCTGAATGTAAAGAAAGTTCACTCTATAAATTAGAAAAATCAAATTTTGTTGTTTATATTTATTTGTATAGGTACATGTAATAGCATGATTTGTAGTGGTATTTGGCATAAACACCATGAGTGATATTTCAAAGTTGTTCTACAAAATTTCACGAGCCGTAGGCAAGTGAAATTTGGAACAATTTTGAAATATCATGAGTGATATTTATGCCAAATACATGTACCATGTACAAATCATGCTATTATTTGTTTATACTAATACCTGAGAAGTTTCTGTAACAGCATCTATTTATTTCATCCGCACATTTGAATGGGTTAACTTTGTAATTTTCACATGTAGGTATTTCAAAATTATGCTGAAATACCACTGCTCTCGACCAATCAGATTGCAGAAATT
>JANRMR010198701.1:0-19084 GCA_025434825.1 Bergia sp. 'catenularis'
AATTTGCATGCAAGTTCTTTTTCCTACGGGGGAACCAGCGGCATGCTCCCCTGGGAAATTTTGAGAAATCCTAACTCTCTGGTACACTTATTTCACATATTTTGGGGGTGTTTTTGCATTTTTTTTTTTTTCAGCCAGCGATATTTTTAATTTTCTGACCAAGATGGCCAGTTTTGTAAGCTTAAAAATTTTTAAATGTGAACAGTACTGCATGGTTGGCTATGCTCAGAATACACTTTCTTGTGAAAACTTAGTAAAGACCAAGGCAGAGGTGAGAGATGAATAAAGTTGAATGTGAATATGGAAATGTCAAAAGCTGTCAAAGGGTAAGGTATGAGGAGCCAACAAAAAACTTCATTTTATTAAAGCCAATCAGAATATTTGTGTAAACCGGGGACTAAATGTCTAAAGGCAACTTTGCAGTTATGTTACTACAGTGGAACCTGGGTTAACGGACACCCGGTTATTACGGATACTTTTTTCCCTGGCGGAAAAGATGATATTTTCATGTATGATTTTAAAGGTTATTGCATTGATCACGCATATTGTGTACGATCATGCATATAATTATCACACATAGCATAAATCAGTACATATACATCATATAAAATGATATAATGTGTCCATAAAAATAACATTTCAAGACTTTTTTGGGATAGTAGTTTGGCTACAAATTGTTTACAGAGAATGTTTCTCTCTCATAGACCCAGGAAAAAGATCGTGCGCTGCCTTTAGAACTTTAGTTCATTTACATTTCCGTCGACACTTCAGCGAAGGATATGAATGCCGAACCGCAAGATTGTTTGCAATGTCTAGTAGCTTTTCCAGTAAAGCTACAATGTGTCTCTCATGACCAGTAAATCTGTAAATGCAGGGTATCTCCATACCAAGGCCTCCTCCCCTACTGACGGCTTTCCCGCACACCTCTACAACTCCTTTGTTATTGCCTTAATTAGTAAGAAAGTGTGTTGCTGTCCCAACTTTATCTTTTGTGTTGGCTAGTTGTTGCGGTACAGTATGTGTCCAATAACACGACCATCTTTCAATACTGCCACAGCGTTTTTATCCTTGGCATTTTCTGGTTCTGGTTTTAGGGTTAAAGTTTCTCCCTCAAAAGGCTTCCACCACTCTCTGTAAACGTGAAATCCTCTGATCCAAGAGGGAATTGGAAGAGTTTTACATTTCTCTGTCATTTCAGCATCAAGCTTTAGCTCTTAACAGTATGGGTGAGACTTTTGCAATATGAACCCCACATGAATGAATAGTGGAACAACTGGCTTTGATGTTTGAGGCGCGATAACTTGACAGCTTCTTTGTAAGCCATTGTGTGTGAAACTTCAGTGAACTTATAGTTTACAGTCTTTACAGTTCAGAAAGTTGCACTCAGTGCTGTAAGTCATGGCTTTGTTGAATGGAAAGCGCAAAAGAAAAGAGTTGACCTGCAGCAAGAAGATTACAAAAAGCAAAACCCTAAGGTTGGTGTTCGTGTGATTGCTGATACATTGTAAATTTTATTGTGGGAAATATTATCCTGTTTTTGGACAACACACCTTGCCATCTGCCAGACATGAAAGGGAAGTATCAGAACATCAAAGTTGTATTTTTGCCAGCCAGTTGTACATCAAAGCTTCAGCCCCTTGACCTCGGTATCATACGAGCTATTAAGCTGAAGTACACAAAGCTGATGCTAACACATGTTGTGAGTAAAGTCGACAGTTGCTCCTCTGCGAGTGAGGTCTGTAAATCTGTGGACTTACTTCAGGCCATGTAATGGAGTGAGCAGGTGTGGGAGGGTGTATCCGAGGAGACCATAAAGAAGTGTTTTATGAGAGCTGGCTTTCTTTCTGAGGATGGAAGCGCCATCTCAAGCCCCGATCAACCAGATGATACTGACCCCTTTGAAGAGTTGGAGAGAGAGCTCACACAAGTCAACGTGTTGCTAGGCATGGCTACTGCGAGTGAAGCAACAGAGGCAATCCCCAAATGCAGACGCCATCGTCCAAACAGCTCCCCCACATGCAAGGATTTGAATGAGAGATGGGAAGAAGTCTTTTTCGACAGGCTTTCAAACCCATTTTCTAATGGAGGTGCCGAGTCTGACGAGGAGGAGGACACTGTTGCAGTTACTTGGGAAGCAGGTAGTGAGAAGAGCGAGGTGCCAAGGAGGGTTACTCTCAAAGAGGCTGCGGAGCAACTTGACGATTTGGTTGTGGCGCTAACGGGACACAATTTAATTGGTGCTGTGCCAGACAGCAGCCGCAGTACAACACGTACTCACTGACTTTTTAAGTAAATGTACAAGTTGTACACTAGATTGTAAGAGACATTGAATAAAAATCAGAAATTACGAAAATATGGAGCACCTGGGATAATACGGACACCCGGTTAATACAGACACTTTTTTCCCCTGAAGGTGTCCGTATTAACCGGGTTCAGCTGTATTTATTCTGACTACTGACAAAGGATTATGATAATTCCTTGCATGATATCTGATCAGTTTATGTATTTTAGAAGCGTGTGTAAAAAAATATATCAGATTTAGCTGAAGCTTTGTTAAGAAACATGTACAATCTTAATGTGTTTGAAAAAATTTTACACATTAATTATTGCTAGACTTTGGACTTTTCTGTACATGGAAGTGCAAGTGATTGTGACATCAAATCATGACAACACAGGTCACACATCCCCGACAGAAGATCAAAATTCCAACAAATAGTGGCTATGATAAATTAGCAAGTATATGCAAATAAATGCATTGGTAAGTTGGAATTCAGAACTTGAAAGGAACTCTCTCAGGCCACATTTCTTTTAGATTAAGCCCGCAGCTTCATTGGGGACAAGTAGCAACTGTGTGTTGCAGAAAAAAATAATTTCTTGGCCCAAGAACTGGGGGGGCCCCTCCTGCTTCGCCGGCCTTGCACAATACATGTAATCACCAATTTTGCTATCGGTGATTCTGTGGAATGTTTTGAGAAGCTTGTTGTGTATACCTCTTGTTTTACTTCCAGCCCAACATTTTGCTACTCGGATTAATTTCCCATATTTTAAGCCTTGGCCAGTTTCTTAATGGTTAGTGGTTGTATATATAAATAGAAATAATCGTCTGAGGGAAACAAGTGGAACATGCCTTACCTTGAACTAATCTGGTTATGTACATGTAGCTGGAATGCTACCTCACTGAAGTAAAAAAGTATGAACCACTTACAATAGCATTACAAAACTAAAAATAAGAAACTACTCCTAAATATCCATAGAAAAGGTTGATAATATATGTACATGTATGTATGCCATATATTCAACCAGAAAAGACCTAAAGTGGTGTCCCTTTCTGCATTTTTTGTAGAAAAGAAGAGAAATGTTTCCTATTAAATTCAATGTGTGTTTCATGAATACAACCATTTGCAGCTACAGTTTTTAGATGTACATGTACATATTCAGTTCTTAATTACTTTTAAATAATTCCCCCCAAAAGTGATGATTCAAATTATGTATATGTTATATCAAATTTATGCTTTAATACCACATACTCTTTTGTTGGACTGTGTTGTACTATTTCAGGGAAACCATTCAAAGGGATTGCAGGACAGTGAAACAGGTACATTGTAGTTAAAAAGTGCAGGTTAATAATAGTACGTACATGTTACATATAATTCAATGAAGAACTTTTATTTACTGTATTTTTGTGACTTACATCAAATCTGGCCACAGGTGGTGGGAAACATTGGTTACGAGTATCAATGTGATGTTTAAATGACACACAATAACTCAAACCTTTGTTGATGTGTGTTTATTTCTGCTCACAAAGTCCTATTTCTCATATAAACCTTATTTGCAAGCTTTAAGTGAATGTGTGCTAATTTGTGCTTATGAGGTCTTTCTTCCATTAAATTTTTGATATGCCATAAACATTAGAATAGGCCATGCAGCATGTTGGGGGAATGGACTTTTTTCACATGGCCTAGGGCTAGGCATACAATTTGAATATAAAGAGAAAATGGCTACTTGAAATTCACTTAAAAAAACACAGAACATCCAATTGCGGCTTCCAGATAAGGTTTATATTGGGAATAGGACCTCATAAGCACAAATTAACACACATTCACTTAAACATCTCATCAATACTCATAACCAACTTTTTCCACTGCCTGTGATCTGGCTTGCAGAAATGATGAAGTAAAAGTAAAAGTAAAATGTACTGCACATGAAAATGCTGAAATTTAGGTCGGGATTAGCAGTGCTGGGGGTGAAATTAAAATTATTTTAAACCAACCAGTTTGATTTAATGGATTGACCCAGAACATTGTTTGGTTGGCCCAACAAGAAAGTAACCATCCCAATAAATGATAAAATTTTAAAGATTTTAAACTTTAGAGTCGCAAACAAAGGTTGCTTGCAGCATTGTCTGAAGTTAATTCCAGTTAAAGCATAAATTGGATGAAAGTTGTTTTTATGCAACAATAAAAAGGATTTGGAGCTATGAGCAGTTTTAATTTGTTCAGATTTCAAGCAGTCATGAGCTTGAGCTGAGTCATGTCAGTGATCACATTGAGGACTTCTTAATAAATGATAAAGGAACAAATATCAAAATTAATTAAACATTATATGAATTCACAGTTTTGCAAAACATTCTTCTCTCCAACCAACTAACTATCTTTTTGAGACAGTTTTACCAGCTCACAACCAAAATATACAGTATTTAACTGGCTTTGGCTGACCTTTAATTTTCCACCCTGCAGTAGTAGAAATTTATTTAAACATTTGTGCCACTTCAGTGTTCACCAGAACTGACTTTTATTTGGAAATCATTGTTTAAAAAAAGACAAAAATTGCTTACTAGTAATAATGATCACTGGATGATAATAGTGAATTGAATTATGGTTTATTATTTTATTTGTTCAATTAGTAAATACCAAAAATTAAACACCTGTACTCAGTATCTCCTATAATACTTGAATGGATAATTTATTTTAATATAATTTATTATTTTAATCATTACTAAATACTTAAAAGTTAGGTAAAAAAACAGGATGTCTCAAATATACCTGTCTGCAACACTTACCTACTCTAACATAAATAAAATCACTCAAACCTTGTTGTTGATTTATCACTGTTCCAGCACTTCAGTATTTGCCAGATGATTCTAAAGCCATGTTCAGAAGAACTAAGTGCTTGTTAGCCCTTGGAAGACTTGATGATGCTCATAATCAATTACAGACTTTACGAAGGTGTAAACCAAAGGTATGAATGAAGTGTAATTCTAGAATTATTAAAACTTCTCCATGTGGAATATTCAGAAATTCCAAGGGGGGGGGGAGGTTGGACCTAAACTAAAGAAACAGAAAGAGAGAGGTCAGGGTGATCAAAACCAAATAGTTTCCTGTACCTCAGTCGTACACTGTACCTTACAAGGAATGATATACTCTTCCATTGACCAGAACTGTTCTTTAATTATAAGCTGGATGTTTTCATGGATGTGGTCATAACACGTTCAGGTTAATATAAATCTCTTCAAAGCAGAAAAAATCGAAGATCAGTTGAGAAACAGATCAATTCCATATGTGATGGAGCCTACTGAAGATTCCAGCTCCTGAGTATACATGTACAGTCATGTAATTCAGGGTTTTTTCCACCTAACTCAACAGTAGATTTGATGTGCAAATTAAGATATCATCAATGAATTGTCACAAAAATGAATAACTGTTCGCTTTATACCAGGCATTATGACGGACCTAGGTACAGACTTCTCACACAGCTTTGTTCTTTTTGTTTTGCCACGCGGCAAACTCAAACAAAATCGGACCAAGATTATTATTCAGCTGCACAGTGTTCAAGTCCATATGGTAATTAAGATAACTGCAATGATGGTGAAGACGATCAACTTACCTACAGATAGCTGTAGCTCGGAAATTAAACTTTTTCCAGAAGTAAACAGTGAGACAGAAAACACTGCTGAAGAGGTTCAAGTCAAGAAATTGAAAAGTTCATTTTCAGCGAAAAATTTAAAAATATATACAGTGATGAAAACGCAAAATTATTGGGAGAGATATTTGACAGTTTTGCAAAGAAAAATCAGATGGAAATTTTGACATAAGCAGCATATATACCTGGCAAAGAACTTGATAAGCTTCTAGGTCTTTTTTTCTGGAACATCTGTAAAAAAGATGGCAGAAAATATGAGCCAGACACATAGTGAAGATTCCCATTAACATCTTGAGAGATGACAGTTTTTCCCGCTCCAGAGATGTGCTGCATGTCAAAACAAAAAACCTCATGAGGCAGGGTAAAGGCATCAGATTTAAACCCAGTGTGACTCACGAGTTAATTGATGAGGAGGAAACCAAGCTGTTTGAATTGGAAGAATTTGGTGACAAGCACCCGTGCAGTCTTTGGTGGTTTTCCGATTTTGTTCAACAGATAAAAGCTGAAAGCTTTGGCTCTACCTCGGTGTAAGAACCTCACGGCTGATGTCAGCCAGTATGACTAACATCAAACTGGGTGCACCAGTGCTGAAGGGCAATAAATCGCCCAACAATTTTGGTAAGCTGCACTCTTGTACTCATAGATTGGAAAACTTGCTTGAGTTATGAGATTTAAACTAAACATTTCACTACCACATAATTGACATCAGCTAGACATCAAGCACGATAATGATGTCAATTCACTTCCCATATCTGAAGTAAATTTTGAAGAGTATGAGTGTAAGCACGCACCATATCGCCAATCCTCGCCGACAGAACGAGCCATCATTGCTCACACTGTGACATCATTTGTGTATCTGTATCATGGTGCACTATGACGTCTGTCGTGAAGTTCTTACGCCAAGATAAACCCAAAGCTTTGCTAGGGTGATGCCAAACTCCAGGTTGACCCACAAACCAAACGAGAATTCTTTAGGCCTCTTTCAAATGTCGTCCACTGCCGTTTCAAACAGTAAAACTACAGTAGTATGCAATGTGCAGGCATCTCCTGCAGCAAATCAGACGAAGGCTCTGAGCAAATCGCTGTGCAAAGCTAGGTACAAGTCTGATTCTGAGGAGAGGGAAGAAGAAATGGAGATGCCTGTCAAGATTTTCATTATTTTCATGACTTGCTCCCCAGCTTAATTATGAACAATTACTATCACTAGCCATCCATTAACCTAATTTGTGACCTATTTTTATGTTTCCGGTGTGGTTTGAACTACCACTAGGAGGATGGCAGTGGTTTCAAAGGTTGAGCTCCAAATGTAAAATGACAGAAAAAGCAAATGCATTATCCAAGATGGCGGATAGTGAAAAACAAAAGTTGCCTTTTTAATTGCAAGGCCATTATGATGTAATGCTCCTGCCAGTTAGATTTCCGTCTCTTATTCTTAATTTTTTCTTTTTGTAAATCTTCGAGTCATCTTGCGTTTTGGCGTCAGGGTTGCTGTCTGTGTCAGAACTTTCTTGAGTTTTTAACCTACATTCCCTGCTAGGCATAGAGTGATATGACACGGAGTATTCATCGTCAGAAAATCCAAAAGAAGACATTGTGTATGAAATCAATGAACTTGACGCCATTTGGCCACCATTTTTGTTTACTTAGCAAGCACAGTCAGTAACATCAAAATATCAAAAACATACATTTTCAAAATTACTATAATAATTTATGAAATGTGTATGTGGGTATGTTTTTATGTATTTATCTAATGAATTAATGTATGTATGTGTCATATGTTTGAACGTATACATCTGTTGCTGATGCATTGGTACAAACCCAGATATGGTCTTTCATAAATGAAGGAATAATACAATAGATTTAATGCATCGAAATGCTCAAATGATTTGTTTATTTGCCTTCATTGAAGTTTTACAAGCTCATATTCTAGTGTATTGTTCATTCGTTTTTGAAAATTCATAACTCCTTTTAGTCCAAATGTTCTAGGTTTTTATCTACTATTATCTTCACAGGCAGTCCAAGCTTATAATTCGTGTTTTTGAATACATTTTGACTACGCTCTGTGCTAGGCACCGACATATTATAAGACACTTCATGTCATTTGTATGGGAAAGTTAATCGTTTATTCAAACTCCGACATTACTGCTTGTTGGATTAAAATAAAGTTTGCTTACCTCAAGGTATTCGTTTATTGTTTGTTGTGTGTGTTCTGTGCGCAATTTGAAGCCATTTAGAGCGATAAACCGGCGAGGAGTTCCCCCAGTGAAGAAGAGAATTGAAGGCCACACACAGTAGATTGCACCACTCGCCACAAAAAGCCGATAAATTCCATAAAAAGCCACACATTGTCAAAAAATCACGCCAGCACATTCACGAATAAATTTTCCATCCCAAGCAATCCACTCGAGAGTAAAAGATTCATCTCAGGTGAGCTGGAGAGCCGAATTTCTCTTCAGAATCGAACGATCTGAAGCTCAAAACATGCGTGTCGACACTTTCTTAGGCAGTGTAGCAACGTCGAATTTCAGCTTAGCGACCGCGCAGATATATCAAACTGATTCAAATTTTCAAAATTTGGAGTATTTCAATCCAACTAGCAGTAATGACGGAATTTGGATAAACAATCAACTTTCCCATACAAAGTCTTGTAATATGTAGGTGTCTTGCAAAGACCGTACTCAAAATGTATTCAAAAACACGAATTATAAGCTTAGGCTGCCTGTATTATCCTCTGCTGACGCTTGTTTAGCCGGCCGGATTTAGTAAGCGAGTTGTCTCTGATACCCAGGGTAACATTAGGACAGCACGCTGTTCAGTTTGAAAACAATTGTTTTCATAAAGATTCCTTGGACTATAAAATTTGATTTGGCATTCCACCTTTTCCAAATTTTAAACAATCCTCAGGATCTAAGATTCTTTTCATCGAATTATTCCAAACTGGACAGCAGGTAGTCTTATTACATATATACAGGGATGGAAACTAACACCGACCCGACGGCCAGTGGCCGCCAAATTTCACCTCGGGCCAGTAGAGTCAATAGATTTCATAAAGCACCTGCCCGTCTGACCTGTACGTTTTGCAGAAAAAAGACACGCATTTGTGCAGGATATTAGTAAATTCATATTGTAAACAAATACCTTTGTAACATAACTGTAATGTACTGTAACTCGTCAAGTGTTGTTTTTTACGATGTGAACAAAAATGAAACTTTTGTAATCTTTTGACATTATTATTATTATTCTTTATGATTCTTATCAATTTTGTGTGATGAAGGATGTACAATGTGATCGATGATATACGTCGTAAATTGTTACTTGGAGAGACGTTCATTACGGGACAAGAAAAGGTTCACCTTTTGAAAGACTAGTTAAACCACTGACATATTTAAAATACATATCTTAAGTTATCAAACACGATTTAGATTGATAAAAAAAAACAATCTATAGCTATCTATTATGGCCGCAGAAATTTTTGTCGGGCCGGTAGATTCCTTTTGCTACTGGCCTGGGTGGCCGGTGTTGAACAAAGTTAGTTTCCATCCCTATGTATAGTTGAGTTGTATTTGTTTTTAAAATAGTCAAGTTGACTTGGGGTTTTAATTGTTTTTAGAGCGAGGAGGTGGATGAACTTGGTAAAGATGTGCAGAAAGCTCTGATGGTGAGTAAATTTAGACATCTTGAAGGCGGGATTAAAATTTGTTTCTCACTAGCCAATTCATTGTTTTTATTCTCACTTCGATATCTGCGTTACAAAGATGATTTTACCATATCTAGTTTCACTTTTGAGCACCATTTTATGAAATTCAGATGCCTTCCACAAACACTTTCCTGGTATAAGTAAATACCTAACACCTCTATCACGCTATTAGAAACTGAAGCAATAAGTTGAGATTAGTTGTTGGTAGGAAGTCAATCTCGACACAAAATATGATAAAGTCTGATTACACAAACTAAGAGAAGCGAGAAGTGGGTAGGTTTTTTTGGTGTGTGTGTGTAGGAGGGGGGGGGGGGGGAGTTCGTTTCGATCGCTCTTTTACACAAGCACTAAAGTCCAGACAGTCGCGGCAAACAGACATTTTAAGTCCAAAACAGGAAAGTAAAAATGTCCTTTTTTTTAGACAATGAATGCAAATTTCACCGAGAACTTTGAAAACTAGTCAAAGCGAGCTAAAATATTATTTTTCATCTTTGTTTTAGCGTAAAGGTACTGAATTACCATTTTCCTCTTTAAGTTCTGAAATCTAACTCGTTTGTCAAGTGACAGGGTGTGTATGGGTCTTTGAAGTCCATGAAAGATATGAAATTCATCGAATTATGTTGAAACCAGTTCAAGGCCTTGAAAAACTTTAAAAAATTTAAGAATTTACAGGGAAGTTCCTGAATTTTGTTGTTTTAGATTGCACGAAGTATAGTGTTGTCAGTAAAACATAGTGATGTAAAACACAAACATTTTGTGATACCTGTCTTTGGGAAAGTGATTTTTGTACATATTGTACTACGAAAGTACACTTGCAGTGCAGGTGTTACAAAAGTTCAGTAAGTAACTTTGAACTTTCTTCGGAACGGAGTCAGATCAGTATTGCTCCAACATGGGAAAATTAATAGATAAATGGGAATTCTTTCCTAAAATGTAAAATGTAAAAGTGAACTTTTGTTATCCGTGTGTTTTCCTCTCAGTTTGCATAAGGGTGTTAAGATTTCCCACTTTTTACACCATATATGATGAATATAAACGTAGTGCGAGCTATATAACTTGTGGTCTTTACAATGGCGGCATGAATTATTCTGCATTCGAATTAATTGCAAACAACGTTATAATTATCGGTTTAAACTGCATAAGTTAATGGTCATGTATTATTCGACCCTCATGTTTTCAATCCCAGGTTTTGTGTGTGAAACACATGTTGGAAACTTTTCTCACGAAAAATTGTTAAAAATACTAATTGGCAGTTATAACAATGTGAATATATCGATTCTAAAATTGCCCACGCCGTGTTAACATAGCTAAACTAACATAGCCAACTACCAAATGATTTTAGTAAGTTCAAAGTTGTTATTATCTGAAAAGACGACAAAACCTGGTTCCAGTGGAGAGCTATCAGAGTCACCTATCCTGAATGCGGATTGTTCATCCTACATCACGCTCTTTAGCACCCTGTGATGGATTCCGTTTTACGAAGAAGCTAGCGTTGCTAAGTGCACGCTGGTCCCCATGCTCACCCATCATTTTATCCCCTTGTACCTGATGAATATCCTTCACACAAACAGTAAACACCATTTTTGATCGACAGGATTATTTAATCTCAATTTTCTGAAAGACTGAAAGAGGCAGGATCTTTGCTGTATACTTTTGCACCAAGATTATCACATCATTCAAGTGCTTCAACCCAGAAGTCTGTCAGAAATAATTCTCTCTTTTTGTACTATTATTGCTTGCTTTTTTCGCACGTAATTGTATACCCATTTTATCCTATATACGTATTTGAGGTAGACTATTTTAAATTAGATTCTACAATCCTGGGCAATATTGTTGGGACACAATCAGGAAAGTACCCCTCCCCCAAGTACAATGGTGGCTCAAGTCAAGTGGGTGGTAATCAACATGTTGGTTTTGATTGAATAACTTAGTCGACATGACAAGTTGTAAAAGTAAGCCTGAAAACTGAAAGCTGTTCCAAATATTTTTTCTCCATGCAGGATTGTCTGATAACAATTAATCAGACATTCGTTGGATAGCTTCAGCATTGGAACTTGTGATAGTTAACTAAAACATTAAAAACATAAGATTCATCTGCAAGTTTGAATTAAATTCAATACAAAAGGCTACTAGTAGCATTTACTCGGGCCACACTGACTAATTTCTCTGTTGGAAGCTGAGCATGTTTCAGTAGTCAGATCTCATGTTCTAATGCATTTAATGCCCAAACAAATGAAATTGGTTCATTCTATTGATCAATAACCTAACGCAATTTCATTTACATCTACAGTGTCCCACATGGAACTTGGACAATTCAACATATTTCTATGCATGTAGTGAGCTTTATTTGCTCTTAGACGTAACGTACGTAATAAAGGATTGGTTGACCAAGTGTAATAATTTCCATTCAATTAACACCGTGTGATGATAATCGAAGCTGTTAGTAGTTTTGGCCAATTGCAGGTTTTGACCCTTCTCCCTTTTCAAACATTTTACAGGAAAAGCTCAGAGAATGTCGAAAACACCAGAATGATGGTAACATAAGTCGAGGGTACAAGCAATTTGATGCTGCCAAGAAATACTATGAAAAGGCTTTAGCTCTATGCCCTGATGTATTGACCAAACCGAAGACTGAACTTTTGAGAGACTGTGCAGGCTGTTATTATGAAAAGGTGAGATATTCTCAGTTTAAGGTTGGCTATACCTGTTGCATTTTTCGTATATTTATTGCGATATTTCAGTAAACAACATTTCTCTGTTTTCGTGAAGTGGGTTAAACGTATCTGCATAAATAGCATCCAACTCACAAAATCGATATCTCCACGCTTTCTTTGATTTTGTCTCTTCATAATTTGACAACCGTTTCAAGGCATCCTTGCTGTGCATTCCAGTGTATCATGTTGAAATTGGTGGAAGATACATCGGACTCTGCACAGGTGAAGATGTCAAACATGTTTGTGAATGTTAAGTACTTTGTTCACACTTAGTTGACCGGAAAATATCGTAGCCAGTTTTACTTTGACTGAAAATTGTTTTCTAAGTAAGGCTCTGGAAATTTTCAGTGATGTTTTATGATAAACAATTCATTACAGATATTGAATTTGAATTTCTTTGGTTCTAAATGCTTTAAGTGTTTTCAACCTTGGCTCATTCAAACATAGATTCACTAACTATTTTATCAACTATTTCAAGTTGGCACTTGTCTTACATTACTATATATCTTACTGTTCAACAGGAAGAATACGAAAAGGCTTTGCATAACTGTAATGAAGGTAAGACTGGATGAAATAAAAATGTGTGAATTTTTCTTAAGTTGAGAAAAAGTATTGTGCAATTTAGACTCCCCCGAGAAAAGCTTGATATTTTCTTTTGTTCTAGAGATTCTTTCAACAATTACCAACTCCTAGAAAACTGTTTGAAAAAAAACTTCAGAAAAAGTCATAAGGAAAACCTTTTTTTCCTGTATCATGTAGTTTTCTCTAAATTAAGAGCTTAGTTTTGCGTAGTACGACTACACGGTTGCTTTAATAATTTCAGAAAAGTTTTACATGTAAATTCAATATGTAAGACAGATTTTTCTAATGCTTTTGTACATCAGAAGCTATGTTCTTGTTAATGAGCGTTGTTCAAAATTACCATGCTACGTTGTATGTTTACTATCCTCGGCCCCTCCATTCCAGCAGGATGGTATGAAGAAAGGCTGTGTTGCACAATTTATTATTAGGAAGTGTAAAATAGTTTAGGAGGCTAACGAATGTCCTGGCTGATATAAAGAATATTTTTGTTTTACTTTGAAGCATTAAAGCTCAAACCTGATGACACAAAGAGCTTGTTAATTCGAATGAAAATTTTGGAACTCAGAGAAGAGTTCACAGCATCCTTGAATGATGCCGAAATACTGTTGAACTTCGAATGCAGAGAGGTAAGTTACAGAAATTTACTCCATGAAAATTCTTGTATCATCAAAGCTCATGTGTGGTCGGCTTAGCCTTCGTGACCGCAGTTTCTAGGAGTCAAAAGACTTAGAAAAGACCCTTTTTGTGTATATTTCTTGACGAACGTAACTAAAATTTACAGAAATTGTTGCTGCCGTTTTTTAAATAAGAGTTTGTTACCTTTTAGTTTCATACCTCTGCGAAAGTAGTTAAGATTACTGCTTTCAGAAATGATAGCTAAAATGCGCACTCACAGTGACAACAGTTGTCGCTGAACCGTACCATTAAGAATATAATGTAGCATTGTACTCAGGCTGTGACAAACCGCAAGAACTTGCGATCAGGAATATTCATTCACCCCAGTTATTTAAAAAGTGTGTTTTCGCTTTCTATTAACCCCATCTTTCAAATGGAGTTGTATTTCAAATGCCCATTAGACCACATCTTTAAAAGGACTTTTTTTAAAGCAAACTAGAACATTAGGAAACATTCGCTAAAAAAGATATATTATTGTGTCGGCATTTAACGTTCATCCATTTGTTCTTTTTAGAAAAAACATGTCTTGGAAGTAAAGGATCGGCTGCTACAGAAGGTAAACCAAGCTTAATTCTCGGGCGTCCAAAGGTGGGGGGGGGGTTGAATTGACCGCCCCCCCCCCCCTTAGGTTTTCCAAACCTAAAACTCGTAGCTTTAAAGGCGGATTTACACGATGCGAGTATAGCTGCTATAGCATGCATCTAGCCGTATACGACAAATCGTGACTTGGATTTGCACGGCAGGACAGGCTCACAACATGACGCACGCGATGTGGCCTGATTCTTGCGTAAGCTTGCGTGATCCATGCCTTATTTGGCACTGTCAAAGATGGCAGACCGCAAGAGAGTATTTAGCCGTCACCGTTCAGTCTGACAAAGGGAATGGCTTAAACGAAGAGGAGAACGGGGAATGTTCAATCAGTTATTAGCGGAACTTGCCGAAAGTACCTGCGAATGGATATCGCAACCTTTGAGGTAAACAGTAGCTGTTACGATTTACGTTGCGAGTGCGCTGCTAGGTTAAAATGTCTGCTAGAGCTGCTGCTCTAGCATCTTTTTTGAAATAGTTTTCATTAGTAGTTTTAAAAAGAACTTTTTTCTGATTCCAAAGATCGATAAGCTGTTTTGTTTCTTGTTCCGAAAATTGGTGTTTCTTCACCGCCGCCATTTTGGAAGTCAAGGGTCTTCCCAGCTCGCTCCAGTCCTAACCGTGACAATTCATGTTTACAGCTTTTCTCGCGATTGATGAAGGATTTTGAAACATGATTTAAAATCCTACGACAAGACTTAGGTCGCATGCGTCATGTCTTAGAGTAGATTTAATAGATGAGATTTCATGTCGCGCGTGTCCGCAATCGCATGCGACAATCATATCGTGTAAATCGGCCTTGAAGCAATCAGAATGAAATTTGCAGTACCTGTAGTCCAATTATATATGAACACATCATTTGATGTTAACTGGATGACGTTATCATTTGTAACTTATGCAAAATTAATTATGGAACTTTAAATTTGAATAAAAACCGGATATTTTTTGACAAAATTTGATATACTTTCTTCTTTTCCATTTTATTCTCGACTAGGTTGTTATTTGAGGCTGTAAATACATGTTTTCTAGTTGTTTAAAAAAATTGCTGCAATTTTGTAAAAAAATTTTTTTGAAAATCTAAGATGGCGGCCAAAATGACGGATTTTTCCATGAAACGACTTTTGTCACAGCAATAGTTATTAATTAAAACTTGATTTTTGTTATGGAATATGATTAGCTAACTTAAAGCTGTCAATGTGCCAAAGTTTGATCTTTTATGTGTAACCATATCGAAAATTATGGGGGAGGGGGTCCCATTGAATCCCCTTTCCCCCTTTGGGTTAATTTGTTATGAAAAATACCTTGGTCGTCCGAGGGTTAATAATACAGGAAAAGGTAAAGGATTTTGTTTACACACAGAGTGTTTCTTTCTCCTTTCTAAGATTAAAGCAAAAGAAGAGGCTCAAAAGAAAGAAGATTTAAAGGTATCGTTCAAATTCTTACCGTTACAGCTTTTTGCAGGATATCTTTCACCCAGTGATTTGTTGGACCGGTTGCATCATATTCTAAAAATGAAATGCTTAGAAAAGAAAATAACAGTAGAATTGTGTTGATAACACGAACGCAATAGTTCTCTTGTGTATAAATTTCTTAAGCAAAGCAGAGAACTCTATTCTTCTAATTTCTGAAAATAAAAATCCTAATTATTTTGTGTTTACTGATTTCGCCAAAAAAATTTAACGTCCCGGCGATAGCTATAGGAAATGACAAATATTGTTCCCTCCTAGTAAGATAATATTAGTTAGAACCTTCTTGACCTAAGATTTGGTCAAAGGTCATGGTAAGTTCAAGTTATAAAACGGTATGTCACTTCCTTTTTTGGTAATTCTATTTTTGTTTGATCTTCAAATCATTAGGGCTTAATAACTTTAAGTTTTGTTATATTCAATATTATGTGTTTTTTATCTCAGTTGAGGAGCAAAGAGTTGTCAGTATGAACAATAGTTTTATGCAATAAATAGCTATAAATGATAGGTTTTGAAACAAGAAAAGTTTTTCCCACAGTTGTAGTAAACAGCCCACCGAATCATTTGAAATGACCTCGCGCATTCGAGTTTGAAGCTGCTATTAGGATTGTTAGCTTATGATACGTTGTAGTATGCCTACCTTTTTTGGAGTTGACCAGAACGACACAGTGTTTTGAAATTAAGCAAATCCTCAGTAAAACACTTCTGAATTGTCAGAACTTTTTTTTTTTAATTTAGTGTTTTTATTTATATTTACAATATAATTAAATTACAAACAGAAAAAAAAATTACATTGTTGTAGCTAAAAACTACAAAAAAATACTGATTGTCAACTTAGTGAAGTCTTCTTTACATTTATTTTGTACAAACAAACGTTAATTCGAAAAATTGTTACTATATCTCTTTAGTTGTTTTGTTACACTCGGTTAAGTATTCATTTAACCGTTCGTTGTGTTAACCACTAGGCAAAAAAGAGGGAAAAGAGAAAACGTCAAAAACAGAAGAAAAGAGGTAGGATTGATGGTATAGATTAGAAGATTTATATGAGTACCGATTTGGCAAAATATCAAGTCCTTTTCCACGACGGACACCATGCTACTTTAAGTAGTTATTACATCTAAATATAGTCTTTCACAAAAATGTTAAACCCCCAGTACATCCTTCGTCTGTGCTCATGCTGAGCCTTGTGCTATCATCCATATAAAGCCAATCTAGCAGCTGAGCACCAGTCGACCATCCGTCTGCGGTCAACTTCAGTCGATCAAAATTGATTTAGGTCGTCCAAAGTTAAACGCACATGTTTGACGATCGTTCTTGGACGATCCATCTTTTATAGAAGCCGTGAAAATTTTTGAAAGTGAAAGATCGACAAGGTAGCATTAACAACTTCACAAGATGCATGGTCGATCAATCAGTTGCCCGGGCTTGGTTTATATCACTTAATTAATTATTAATGTCCTCCTCGGCCATCCAAGAGGGTTTTAGACAATCTGTAGAAACATGCACACTGGTAAAAACTACCAACAAAATATTTCAAACAATAATTCGTAAATTCCGTTACCCTGCATCTGTTCATATTTTTATTCCAAATATTGAGCAAATGTTAATAGTATAGTGAGATCATCGAGTATACTCGGCTTCAGTTTTGTTTCCAAGCATACGGTATAGTGCAACTTAGGATAACTAATTACAACTTGCCAGCACTAATTGTTTAGAACTAAAGCCGTTAGAGTTTTAAGAAATGCACTGTTTACGAATCTTTACTTTAGAACTAATAAAAATACCCTTAATATACAAACTTCAGCCTTTCAAATAATTGGCTTGACAATTTAATATACGAAATCCAAGGTGAAACGTTCTCTATAGAATTTTTTACAGACATTGAATTGATCAGAAACTGAATTTCTCCTTGTTTCCCATCGTGGAAAATTGTGTATTGTTCTTTCTTTGTTGACCGCAGAAGCTCGTAGCTTATTCACCAATGTTTTTGTCATCGCTTTTATCACCACTGCTCACTTCCGTAATCATCATTTATCATTCCATTATCAAGTCATCTTAACAGGTGGTTTTTTAGTTGTTATCACGAAACCTTTTATGTATTTTAACCCAAGAACGGTTGGGCTTTTAGAGTAAGACGAACGGTTGAACCCCCCCCCCCCCCACTACTTTCAATATGCCTCGTCTGTTCGTCCTGAAATTCAGCAGTCTTTAAACTTTCAATTAAGTATAGTCACGTGCTCACTAATTGGTTGTCATGGTTACCATATCTAAATAAATGACGTCACTTTTCAAAATTTGGAGTCCATAATACTGTGTCAGGAGCAGCTGCTGAAAACGGGAGATTTTAACATACACGTGGATGATTCAGAGAACAGTGACTTGATAAAGCTTCTAGATCTACTGGAGTCATATACTCTACAACAGCATGTCACTGGCCTCCCCCACAAACGTGGACACACCTTGGACCTGATTGTCACCTGCCAATCTAATCAGATAGTCAAGGACTGCCCTCGTGTGGGCCGGTATATTTCTGATCATGCCGCTGTGCTGTTTTCCTTCCACTCTGACAAGCCATCGCTTACTGCATGTCAAAAATGTGTCCTACAGAAAACTGAAAGCAGTTAATTTAGACTCTCTGAATGAGGACTTGGCTGCCTCAAAGCTATGTCGGGACCCACCTGGCGATTTAGAGGAGCTTGTGGCATGTTATGGTGACACACTGAAGAAGATCTTGGACAAACATGCGTCGCTGAAGACAAAAATCATCGTCAACAGACCTTGCGTACCATGGTTCAGTGAGGAGATCAGGGAGACGAAACGCCAATGGAGGAAGGCAGAGAAGAGGTGGAGATCGTCCCGATTGGACTCTGATTTTGCTGTTTTCAAAGCCAAGCGAAATGCTGCAACCTGTCTGATGACGGGAGTTCTATAGCAACTTCATCGATGATAACACTGGTGATCAGAGGAAACTCTTTCGCGCTAGTCAGCGCTTATTCAACTGTGTAGTGGATGATGGTCTTCCCATACAGTTGGACAGTGCAGTCTTTGCGAGAGACATGGGGAGATATTTTGTTCAGAAAATAGAGATTATTCACAGGCAGCTCGACGCCAATCCGCCTGATCCTCCTTTGGGAAGTAGCAACTCATCAGAAACTGTGGCTGCGTCTACACCAGCTGAAAACAGAAATGTTGAAATCAGCGCAATATAAGTTAATAAATTATTAAATTATTAGTTAATTAAAGTAAGTTCCCCGTGCATTGTGGTTACCATAAATACACAAAAGGCTATAAAAACTTGTTTCTTGTGTGTAAGCTACTTGGTTCTAAACGGAAAATGCAAAAGGCTTACTTTTTTTTAACAAAAACTGATATTTTTTCCAACTTTAAGAATAAATTTAGAAAAATCCAAAAGGGGTGGCAAATTGAAATCAACGTCAAAATAC
>JANRMR010198735.1:0-10074 GCA_025434825.1 Bergia sp. 'catenularis'
GAGCAAAATTATCACGTTTTAACCATCAAACCACATTACTGGAGTGCTGAGGTCTTATTTTAGGGTAAAAGTGTTTTCAGTCAAGGTTCCCTTTAAAAGGTAAAACATGAGAGACTACAACGTATATTCCTGGTAGCCTGCACTAATCCATAATTCAATTATCTGTCTCTAAATACAACTTTGAGATAAAATCAAAGTATATTAATGTTTTTATTGTTGTTGTTACTAACCACCCATACCAGGAAACTTGCATCACAAAAACTTAAAAGGTGAAGTATCATGTACATTTCTAATAAGCAAACACACCTCGACAACTTCTCCAATGTGCGATAAGCTTTTCTCCCACTTGTTGACAGTCTCCAGAAAAGGCCCCACAAACCGTGAGGCAGACATGCTCTGCAGGTTCATGGCGTTATCATCCAGTATTTGTATGATCTCATCCACAGAGCCCAGCACGAAGCCTCGTTCCTGTGTCCCCTTCATGTACTTGGATACACTGAACTTCATGTTTCCCCAGGCGTCTGCAACCTCGTTGATTCCTTTCTCGATACTCAGCTCCTTTGTTGCACTAGCGGTAATGTCGCCAATGACGTCACTGAACTTGTGGAGCTCCATGGCAAACATGTTCTGCAGTGTGAAGGACTCTGGATTCAGGTCAAACTTCATTCCTGTCATCTCCATTAACTTCTTCCAGTGCCTACGCGACAAAACAAATGAACTCATGGCTTACTCAAAAAGAAAAGTGTTGCATGTTTGTGAAGACACTGCAAAATATATAAAAATACTTTATTTTAATGAGAGTAAACTTCATTATTGATGTCCCAGTAGTTGTCAAGACAAATTAAAAACCCTAACTGGCAGAAAGGCTGGCCAGAAGGTTCTGTTTACATCAGCAGGTCGAGGACTCAAACTCGGGATCTACAAGTTGCGAGTCAGCACTTCAAAGTGCTCGGTCACGCTGCTTCCCTATTAAAAGAAAACAACTCCAACTCTATAAAAAATGACAAATTTGATTTATTTTCCAAAGGTCTCGCTTGGAAAAATAATTTTACCACCACTACTACTAATAATAATAATAATAATGATGATGATGATGATGATCAAGATCTAACAGTGCATAAAGCAATTAGGTACAATAATAATAATAAAATAACCATAATTATTATTACTTACCTCTCTCTTAGAGCTTCGTTTTTAAGGTCAGAGAACAATGGAATAGAGTTCTTGAATTCTTTCATCTTTTCTTCTAGAACATGACAAATGGGTAAAGCTTTCACCTCTCTAGGCAGCCTCTTTAATTGTTTTATGTAACCATCGATACCATCAGATAGCACTGATACGTCCAGGTTTGCCCACAGTGTGTTCGCCCACTCATCACGAGCAGCCTAAAGATACATCAAATGACAAATTACTAACAATGCAAATGTATCAAAATCCAAAACCTCGGAATGGGAGGTGGGGGGGGGGTTACTTCAGGGTTCGACCTTTTAACTTTCCACGTAACATCTTTACCAAAATAGTACCCCTTCAATTCACTCCACTGAAGTGAAAGTAAAAGTAAGTTTTGTTTCAATTTTTGTCTGGTTGTTGGTCTAAACAAGGAGGATCCAATAATGCAATAAACAATGGAACTCGTGCGGAACATGAAATTGAGAAGTCCTTGATTTTGAAATTTCTTATTTTAAACCTATGCGTATGTGAGTTTAGTTTGTGTAGTGGTGTGTGCATACCTTTTGCTTTTCGTAGATAGAGAAGATCTGGTCTAGTCCTTTCAGTTCTCTCTCCATATCCATCATCTCCGGGTACATGGTAATATTCAAACCAAACAGTTTCTCTGCATTTGCCAGCTCCTGACGCTCTTTCTCAAAGGTAGCGAAAGTTTCTCGGAACTTCTTCAACAATTCCACACCTGCAATATGTACAACAAGGAAAATAGATCATGAGCAATGTCGGAGAGTGACAATGTCTGGCGAACGAACTTAGTACGATACTGCCAACGTAAACGTGGTACCAAGACACGGTGGTTCAAAATAGATCGTCAGTCTTACACAAGGTGAATTTTAGCCCGTGGTCGGATTAGCTTCCTTACAGATTGATTGGTTGCTTGGTATTCTCTTTACAGATATCAGAGCTTCTTGAAAAAAGCTAATTATCACATCACGTTGTCTTTACATATAATGCAGAAAGTACTGTTACCTGAATCAAGATCGGTGCCAACTGAACTTGGTCCTTCTTCAATAAAACTCTCTTTGAACTTGTGAATGTCACCAGAGAACTCTGTCACTTGGTTTTGGGTTATCTATTAATAAAGGGGTCAACAAATTATAAGTGATTTGTTCACAACAGCTTGCTCAATTAAGTCAACTGTACAAAATACCTGCAAAACTATAACCACTAATAATGGAAACGTTGGAAATATAATCAATCTATAAGGTTCCACCTTTTAAAAATATAAATACCTAAACAGAAAATAATTAATATTCTTATTGATGCAGTGGAGACTCTTGGAAAAGTGATAAAAATCGATTGTTTAAACAAGAAAAAACGGTGAAAGCAGCGTAGTCTTTTAGTGTGAAATTTAGAAACAATTTAAAAAGTGATTGAAGATTCGATCCATTCAAACAAGACGAAAACTCCATGAAGTAAACTTCTATAGTTTCTTGTTGTTACAACTGAGACTTTGGGGAAAGTATTTAAACAAACAAGAACAAAGCACAAGAGGAAAACTGAATGCCTAAATGGAAAGCCTTGATGTAAACTCGTAAACTTTCTATTCAACAATCAACATTTTAACATTTTGTTGGTGTTTCAAATACCATTTATTAAAACTCTTAAATGGTATTTGAAACACTAACAGCAATGAAAAGCTTTGAGAACTCGTATCTGATACCGGTCAGGTCTCCTTATGTGACTATTGCACATTTCTCACATCAGCTCAGTAGATTCTCACGAATCAGTGTACTTAATTACATGTTGCAAAAGATTCGACCACTTTTCTTACCTCGGTGAATTTCTTTTTAACTGCAACTAGACTTGCATCAACAGTACGAGATTCCATAAACAGGTCCTCCCACATTTGCGAAATGTTGTTGGATAGCTCCAGCTCGTTTTCAGGTACCTAAATAACCAGAATGTAAGGTTATCCATACAACACCTAACCTATCAGTTTTAGTATCAAAAGATCACAAGCAATCATTTCTTCGCAATTATATTTACTTCAACAAAACAACTTGTAACAAAAAATAGTTAATTTTCAGTTCCAAATTTTCCTACCTCCAATTCGTACATAAGCAATGTCCTGTAGCGCTCCTGGATGTCACTAATTTTCAATTCAACGTCCAATGACATGTCCCGGATATTGGCAATCACACGGAGAACAAACTTTAAGTCTTCAAGGGTATCGGGAGCTCTTTTGAGGTCGTTTGATAGTCCCTAATTGGAAAAAATCGAGATAAAAATCTAATTCGTCTAAATGTGCCACAAATCTCTGAAAAAGTAATTAAAAAATTTAGTTTGATATAAGTGATAGATTGTGCAATGGTTACACACTTGGATGTTGAAGACCTGTATTGACGTTTTTTCAGTAAGGAAGCTAAAACAGCAAATAATTCCTCCTTAATCTTCAAAAAAATGGAGACGAGACCAATGGGGAGCTGAATCTGCGCACATAAATTATTTAATGCTATTAAAAAAAATGAACTTTGCAACGGAAGATATACCACCTATAACAATATAACGGGTATTTCCTCTTGAAACATGACAATTTAGTTTTTAGCTCGTGTTGAAAGGAACTGTGGGTTATCACCGAGGGAAATATGCATTGGGATAAATATTTCTGCACTTGAAAACTCCAAGCCAAATAAAAACACTCATTTGAGCATTTCAATACAGAAACTTGCACCCTCACCCATTCTAGCATTCTAGTGTAGTACCATTTAATTTTTTAAACCTATAATTTCCCTTCGGTCTTGGTGTGCATCAATTCATCAAACAACCATTGTAAGCTGGATCTCTGTGTAACGTACCTCAATTTGTGACTTCAGACCAAGAAGGTTCTCTTTAGCTGACTCGTTCAGCATCTTGCCCAGTTCCTTGAGCCATGCCCGGGCGTTTGCCTGTATAGTTGTAGCCAGGGGTTCGAGATTCAGTCTGACGAAGTCAACATCTCGCACAGCTGCCTGACCTCCAACCTAAAACGCGGCAAGTTCAGATTGGGACATTAGTTAATGGTAAAGCAATCGAAGCAAACAAAATAATCGATTAATTGCTCGAAATTCTATTTGGCGCTGTAGCTTTCAATCAGTATTACAAAATTCAGGCAAAAGATAGCTACTTGGGTAACAGTCTCATGCACCACAAAATTCCCAACATGCAGTGGTCTCAAGATCTCTGAGTCAGCTAAATAAAACTAAACGTCTTATAGCATCTTAACGGTGCACATATTCTTAGATACTTTCATTCTTTATCTTTCACTAATCAGCGTTTCATTAGTAACCAATGAATAAACAACTCAAAGTCAATCAATAACAAATTACTGCTAGCTAAATGGTTTCAGTTACCTAGGAAGAATAAGTAGTTAGTTGATGAATGTTTTCAAATATATTTGATAAGTCTAAGTGTGATTTTTAACTGTATACATGATCAGACAGTTCTGAACTCAAATATAACGATATTAATTTAACATAATGAATGACACGTATCGAACAGAACAGAATACAATACCCCATTTCTCTCTTACCTCAACAACTAAGTTTGAGTAAAACTGCAGTTTCTCGTCATATGCCACGCATGAAGGTGATTTCTGGGCGAACTTTTCAACCATGTTACTCTGAAAATCAATGTGGCAGATTGTTCATTATTGGTACCTATGCGTCTTAATTCAGTTTCCTAAAAATAAGTCTAAGATTTTTAAACAACAAAAGGTTTTCTAGGTATATTCATGGTTTACCCGACCAACAAGTACTGTGGGTTCTGAAGAAACAAATGCGACGCTGAAAGCTGGATTTGAAAGGGCAAAATTTCGGTAAACTAAGCAGCTGCATTTTATTATATACAATCTCCAATTTTCCTGTTGCACCAACATACGTTTGTTTATAACCACACTACGTTTTGGTCTTGTTATGCACTAATGGACTATTGCTATGGGAAACTCTCTACTCTCATCATACATTTGCTTACAAACCTTGTCGAGTTTCCACAGAAGTCTGTACCTCTTCCATCTGTTTAGATACTTGTTCAAAGAGGTGAGAGCATTCTGAATTGTCTTGGAGAGAGTGGTAACAAGTTCGATGACAGCTGGGTTGGCCGAGATGTCAGTAAAGAATGTGAACACGACCGGTTCGTCCTCTCCCTCGGCATGCTGGGGCGGTGTCTCCACACACGTGCCATTCATCCACCGTACAAAGAACTTGGTACTGGTGGAAACATAAAGATAATCAACACCAGGTGATCGGACATTTATCACGTGCTTGGAATAAGCCAATCAGCGCGCACTTTCAGGTCTGCCCAAAAGGCACCATCCCAGAACGCGCTGCGAGATTAGTAACGATCGCTGTTGTTTTCTCGTTTTGCCAAAGAAACGAATTCCGTAAAATGAACAATTAAACAGACAAGTTCTGGTAATTACATTCAACAAAGAAGTTGCTTTTTAGCTCATCTACAACTTTAGCTGATAAGTGCATTTAAACATAATGAGTTTTTATAGTACTTAGAACTGTTTTATAACCAACGGCTGTAATTTAAAATGGCGGCCATCTTGAGGCCATTTCAGAGCGCGCGCGGTTTTCTGGGATGGTGCCATATAATCATTTCAGTCAGGCGTTCCTTGCACGCAAGAGTCGATCACCTGGCAGGTATTTCCCAGACACACTGGGAGATTTCTAGAGTAATCCTTCATGAAAAGAGGGAAGCGGTAATAACAAAGCAGAGATTTGAGAGCAAACAAGCTTTGACTAAATTTGAGAGCATAAAGGATTTGACTAAATTTGAGAGTTGGAAGAAAACAAATACTCAAAGGAAACTCCAAAGAATGTTATTGGTTTATAAATCTTTTAAGTGATCTCACAACTAAGTATATATGCTGTAGATCACATCACTACATTTCAGTGTACAACGTTTTAGGTTCATTAGGTTCAGCTGTTATTATCAAGCAACCTAAATCCAGAAATCTCCCTGAGACGCTCCCTGAACAAGCTGGCAAGCAATATCTCTGGGTAATTTATGCACTGAAAATTTATTCTGCAGCAGTCTCTTTGAAGAATAGATAATATATAGAGAATATTACATGGACCAGCGGCGATACGATTTTTATCTTCCAGTATTAAAATATTTCGCACGAGTGAGCGAAGCGAACGAGTTCGAGATATTTTCAATACGAGAAGACAAAAATCGTATCTCCAGGCGGCCATGTAATGTTCTGTTTATTATTCACCAAGCCATAAATTATTACTTTACAACCTGGAGAAGAAAATATCACTTTCGACGGGAAAGTGATATTTAACACGTGTCAAAATATGGTATTTCGACACGTGTGAAATATCATTTTTATTTCGCGCGTAAATCTCAGTAATTTACGGCTTGGTGAATAATAACTTAACAAAACTTTTTGCACGGCATTCATGGTAAGAAGGCTTTTATTTATGAATTAATTATTCTAGATTTTAGATCAGTACATATAATTAGATATTCACCTAATGAAATCCCAGTGTTTAAATGACTAACACATTATCAAATATACCAACAACTACGGACTTGAGAATTATGGCCAAAGTTACAAAAGGTACGTTCGTTTCTAAAGAACGCTGTTGTACTAGTTGTAAAGCCAGCGGGCTCTTTTCCTAAGCACACGAAGTGGCAGCCAGTGCACAACTGAAGCAGTTAATTGCTTAAAAATTCTAAAATGCTGTCTGGTAAAACGCTTAACATGTAGTATTATATTTTACTTATATATTTCACGACTGCAATCCTCCTTTAAACTCTGAGACATTTGAGAGTATCCTGGGAAATAAGCGAATAAAGAAATGCTAGCCTCCAGTATTCGTAACAATGACAGAACAAAGCGTGCATGCAAAAAGCTCCATAACTATAACACTTACCCCTCGACCATGTCCCGGATGGACTGCATGATCAATTTATAAATCTCGCTGGCTGGTGGAGAAAGAACAATCTCTGGAGCAGACAAGACGGTCTCAATTTGAAACATTGGCTGCCGAGACTGCAATTGGGTCTGAATGAGCTGCAGGTTCTTTGTTACCATCTGAAGACATAAAGAGAAAATGTAGCTAATCAGTAATATCACCTAAATTATTCACAAATAAAGCAAAACCACTTAAGGTTCAGTCATATTCCACTGATCACAATATATATTTGCTACCAATACAAGGCTCGTGTATGTAGATCTGTTTATTTCTGTGAACACATTTGCAGTGACAAGCACCTTCATTCTCGGCTAAAACGCTCTGGTTTTGTTACAGATAATCGTACAGATAAAGGATAATCAAAATTCAAACTCGAGGAGTTACGAAGTTCAACGTTAAAGTTCAAGCCTTTTTACAGGGTTTATCACACTACGCCAGTAAATGCTAAAGTAAGAAGGCAAAAACAAGAAGTTTGAAAGACGCGTATAAATATACCATTCGGCCACGTAAGTTATCTTGTCATGGAAACTACTTAACTCTTATTTTTCAGTTATAATTTATATCAGTTTTTGTCTATTTAATAGAGTTATTTCGGTGACAATCACAAATACATTATGAATAGATTATAATCAAATACATACATGCGTAAAATAAGTGAAATCAATTCATTTATTTCAACTGTTCGGTGATCACGACTGATCCTGGTATACTCTAGGCCGCAATCCCAGATTGTTCGTGCTCGGGCGAATTTTGAATTAAAGGCTGCGACTAGTCGATCACAATTCTACTTTAATCGACTAAGCGTAGGCTAATCGAGATCCTCAGTTACAAATTTATAGCTATCAATTACTTTAGCAATGAGTCAGTACAATTTGCGTCTATATCAAACGGTAAAACATGAAGCACCTTTTCTGTCAAACCTGTTCTTGTAACTAAAACGCACAGTATTCGCACAGCAATTTTTAGTTCACAGTACATTTGCAGACACGTACAAACCTTAGTGAGCGCCTCAAAGACAGCGTTCTCCCAGAATGCACAGTAAGGCTGTAACTTGGGGGAGCGTCCCGTGTTGGTATGCACTACAAGTCCCTCCATCTTAGTGAGCAGCGGACCAATAGCACGGTACTTCCTGGCCAGTATTTCAAGGTCCTGACCACGGCCGCTTTCAAGAAATTCAAAATACTCCTGTGATAAAAGAAAATGGTACAGTCAGACTTCTATAACGCGATACGATAATACTCGCCGTGGTTGTACTCTATCTAAAGTCCAAATCTAATTCCGAAAAATACTTTAGAAATTCATTTTAAATGTTTAAACAAATTAATCCAAAAAGATTATTATTATTATAGTGTTAAATAAACAAGAGAGAATTGACAACGCTTCACTGTTATGTTAACAACTTAGGCTTGTGAACACAGTGACTAAATTTAACATCACTCATGTTGTTAATACAAGTGATACCAGATCAAGAAAACACTAATAAACATTAAAACAAAAGTGCGCGCGCGAGCACACGTACATGCACGTAAACAAACACAATGACTGAAAAACAGAACGCGCACATCACACGTATACACATATAAACAAACAAACAAAAAATACACGCGCATATCACACGAACATAAACCAAAATATTATACACAAAAAAATGAATTATTCAGATACAATAACCTGAGATGCAGTTACACGCTGCCTGCTTTGCGAACATTTTTTCGCAGCCGTCTGTTGCGTGCAGAATACGTATACCATTCCTCAACTTTTTTTCTTGTTGCAAATAAAAGTGTTTTCCTCAACAAATAAAATTGATGTTGAAGTTCTCTTAAAATGTCTAATTTAGAACATTATATACCAGCGCATTTGTTACCAAGTAAAATTAGATGGTATGATGATTGTGTTCTACACCTATAAAGGAGGCAATTACAGATCTCACGCGTGTTTCTTTGCTTGCTTTCTTCCTTACCTTAGCATCGGGAAGCATTCCTGCCTGTTTTGCAGGCGGCTGCTTGAACAATACCGTGTTCTCTATCATCTCCAGTCGACTGTAAATATCTTTGGCGTTCTTCTGAATCTGGTTGACCAATGATTCAAACTTGCTGATAGCCTGAACAAAAGGTTACAGAGAAAGAGCATCGTATAAAAATGTTTGAAGCAATAAAGGAAATTTTAGTTCAGCAGTTGTCACTTCCTATTTTAAGTTACTCGATAAAATATGTCCAGAATATTTCATGTGCCTGTAATCTCTCCGATCACATTTTTTCTGAAATATTCGTTAAAGCGTAAAAACACCTTTAAGAAGACGATTTCTTTTCCCAGATCCAACATTGCACTGGGCGCAATTAGCAGTGCTATGCAGCGCAAAGAAATTAAGGTATTACAAAACATATTATCAACAAAGGTTTACGTTCAGTCTGTAGACTGTTTAATTCCTCGGAAATAATTAAAGGTGTCTTGAGCGGATGAAGATATGCTGAAATTTTTATAGTTTATTTCCAAATTTACATTTAAAATAAACATATGTGTAGTTTTCTATATACAATTCAAGCAATTATCATACCAGCCCACAACGGGAGATGTAGTCGTTGATTCCAAGAGAATTCCAGTTGAGACGTTTGGACCCTGGTTTCAGAACTCTCTTCAACTCCTTGATGTGATCCTCTAGCAACTGAGTCTACAGATAAAAAAAAAGGTATACTAATAATAATAACATTATTATAAGCGACATAAGTGACATACGTGACATAAGTGACATACGGCCCTTAACGTGACATACGTTAAGGGCCGTATGTCACGGGACATACTTGTGTCACGTGATAAAACGGCAGTTGCCTGATGAAGACCATGTGAGATGGTCGCAACGTCGTTCGTTGCGTAATACATTCTTTCTTATTCCAGTAAGCGATTTATTCTAATTTTTACTAGTTCAACAACTGGATGAATG
>JANRMR010198746.1:0-10074 GCA_025434825.1 Bergia sp. 'catenularis'
GTTTGACAATTTTACTTCATTCATTTTATTAAAATAAGCAAGTGCAACAAATGAAGCATGTTTGACAATTTTACTTCATTCATTTTATTAAAATAAGCAAGTGCAACAAATGAAGCATGTTTGACAATTTTACTTCATTCATTTTATTAAAATAAGCAAGTGCAACAAATGAAGCATGTTTGACAATTTTACTTCATTCATTTTATTAAAATAAGCAAGTGCAACAAATGAAGCATGTTTGACAATTTTACTTCCCTTGTAATATGTCAGCAGTTATACGTAAAAGTATAACTGCTGACTTATTACAAGCTCATTATTCCGTAAAACCGATTTAAAACTTGTTTGTCTAAAGGGTGATCTCTCGCATGATCTGAGCCTATCTTTCGCGTGGGTCGAGCGAGGTTCTGTTAGCAAGGTGCTCATCCAGTTGTTTGTCCATTAGCTCACGAACTGTTCTCTCTCTCTCTCTTTCAGCCATCCACACACCCATGTTCATCCACTGAATCATTCTTTTTTGCTTATTTAGCCGTACGTTTTTTCGTCTATTTATGCACGATGATTCATTTACACAATAAGGTCTCCAACTACTAACT
This sequence comes from Bergia sp. 'catenularis', assembly GCA_025434825.1. NCBI lineage: Eukaryota > Metazoa > Cnidaria > Anthozoa > Zoantharia > Parazoanthidae > Bergia > Bergia sp. 'catenularis'. The sequence continues at coordinate 594 of JANRMR010198746.1, forward strand.
TTAAGGCGCGGGTTGGTTTCCGGCTTGGCCATGGGGTTGAATATTTAGGCGAACTCCTTTTGCCACATCGGCATCATCATCATCATCATCGTCATCTTTATTATTATTATTACTATTAATGTTGTTATTAATTATTGTTAATATTATTGTTATTGTTATTGTTATTGTTATTGTTATTGTTATTATTATTATTATTATTATTATCATTATTATTATTATTATTATTATTATTTAATATATGTAACATACATTAATGTCGAATTTGGTTGTAGGAGTTTCCAGTTCAAATGCATCGAGCAAATATTCAGTTTCCCGGTGACTCGCAAATACTTTGCTATCTTCAGTATTGTAATATTTTTTGCAATAGCTTTTATCCGTTTTGTAGTTCATTTTGGTGATTTTAGTTTTTGTATTTTTTTACTTGTTTACTTTTACTAGTCTATATACTTTTCTGTTTTTGTTCTTGTAAGCTCATCGAGTTTTTAAATACGAATTAAAACCTTACCGTTATTATTATCATTAATACTAATATCTTAATTATTATTTTCATATGAAACATCCATTAATATTGATTTTATTGCAGGAACTGACAGAAAAGGTAACAAACAGCGAGAACAACGGTCTTTGTAACAACAGCGAGGCCCTGCCGGCTGATGTGGCATTATTACAGTCGTTTTGGGAGGACGGAACAGTCCGAAAGTGTTACAGTCAGCGACACTCGCTCCACATCGACGACTCGTCCAAGCAGTAAGTGATCATGAATAAATTTGCGAGAGAGTCGGGTGTGACAATTCACCTTTCTGTCAGGTTCGTCTCTCCACACTTATCTGTCCTCGGTGATGCACCTGTTCTTCGAGCGTGTGAAAATCAGAGGCAAAAAATAAAAGGGCAATAGTATCTTCGGGAAATAGGTCTTACGAAGCTAGTTCCATGCGCAGTCTGCCCTTGCTGCCATAGATGCGTCCGTCCTACCTTCCTGATACCTCCATGCAGCCATGCTGTATGTATCCATACATCCATCCATCCATCCTACTACCCATCCATTCATCCGGGATGCATCCATCCATCCACCCATCGGGGATCCATCCGAGATATCTTGCAGATAGAAAAGTAGATCAAAACAGTATGCTTACTCGAGAGTAGGCTCACAGACTACGGAGCTTCTACGATATTGGGGGAGGGAGGGGGGGGGCTGATTAGTAACTCAACATTGGGGGACTGAAGACACTTTTTCTCACTGACTCTTTAAAATTTTGAAAATATTTGGGGGGCTAAAGCCCCCCAGCCCCTCTTCCCCCGGCTCCGTGGTTCATTCGAACTAAGCCATTAAACTTGACAGCAAATTTTTGTCTAAAAGAAACTGTGAATGTATGATGAATTTAACTTTTTTAACGTTGGAAATGGTTTAGCATATGTGCGAATTGAACTGTTCAGACTTGAACGTGGATTTAACAGTTAAGTTTAATGGTTTCTACTAAATTAGACTCTATAAAACGTGACTGCAGTACGACATCTAAAACATGTCTAATTTGCTTCTTTCGATAATGTAGCAAAGGAGTCTTGCACGTACTAGGTGATCGGACATTTATCACGTACTTGGAGTAAGCCAATCAGCGCGCACTTTCAGGCCTATCCAAAAGGTACCATCCCAGAAGGCGCTGCGAGATCACTGTTACGAATTCCGTAAAATGAAATATTAAACAGACAAGTTCTGATAATTACATTCAACGAAGAAGTTGCTTTTTAGTCCATCTACAACTTTAGCTGATCAATGCATTCAAAGATGAGTCTCGATAGTACTTAGAACTTTTTTAAAACCAACGACTGAATTTTTTAAAAATGGCGGCCATTTTGAGAACATTTTGTGCGCGTACGATTTTCTGGGGATGGTGCCATATGATCAGTTCAGCCAGGTGTTCCTAGCACGCAAAAGCCAGTCATCTGGCAGGAGCGAGGTATTTAATATCTTTACTGTTTCGTTAGTTTCTTAGAGAATATAGGTCGCGTCGGCCGTCCAGACTATGTACCAAGCACGGAGGACATTCTACTCCTACGTAACAAAACTCAAGGTATTCACGAGAGACAAGTTACCGTCAACAATTACTGCTACAGGTGAGACAGCTGGTTTAGGTTCAGCAGTATCATTATGTTTCCCAATAACACACTTATCCTCGCATAACGCAACGATCAAGAACTCTCATTTGCCATAAGACTTCCTTGTCTGTTTCTTTGTTATTTAAATTTCTTATCGTATCTCACAAATTCGAGGGTCGTGTAATAATGAAAACTGATAAAATATATTAAAATCCCGCATGTAAAAACTATTATTTTTCCAAGTTGACCATAAAAGAATCCTATGTATTCTGTATCTACTGAGAAATCAGGCTGTTGAGTTCTTAATAGGTTTTAAGGAGAAACGTTCCTGTTGCTGATAAGAAAGCCAATTCAACCTTGGTGTGGTCCCATGCTCCGGTGTCATAAACATATAATATTCCTATTATGGTTACAGTTTTGACTTATACAGACCCAGCTCCGTTTCCCCGATCAATGGGGAAAAATTGAAACTTCCGTGGAGAAGAGGTGGGTCGCGGCAAAACTTTAAAGGAAACCAGGCCAGAACTAAAAATATCCAGGGAAACCCATTTTGACTCGTTCTTTAAAATGAGACATACATTCATTAAAATAAACTATGCAAGCTAATCCGTAAGGCGACAAAAACTTTACTTTGCCCAATATTTCTCACCTGTTTTGTTTAATAGCTTGGCTAAGCACTATTTTAACATTGGGGTATCGATGCCAAATTTTTGCCAGTAGGTTTTTAATCTGCTATAGGGTCTTAAACGCGGGTTTTCATACTTAAAACAATTTGTGGTCCCATTACATTTACCGTTCGTGGACAGGGACGTTAAGCCGTTAGTCTAGTCTCTTGACGTTCTATCGGGGGACTTAAAAGAACCTACACACTTCTCGAAAAGAGTAGGGTAATCCCGCTGTTGTGGTCTGTCACCTACATACAGCTTATTCCAACTGGCTGTAGGCTGAGCTCCGAGGTCAGGCATGGACCGTATAGCGGCTGTCAGAGGTGCCTGTATATGCTTTCGGTTCGATCTCGTGAGCTACAGGTTGCTGAAAAGCCCCGCGGGGAGCACCTGTATATATATATATATGTATGTATTTAGCAACTCGTTTCTTGTCGCATTACAGAGTCATCGATGTCGGAGGACAGAAGAATCATCGCAAGAAATGGATCCACTTCTTTGAAGGAGTTACATCAGTGGTGTTTTTTGCATCTCTCAGCTGCTACAATGAAACTTTAGAGGAGGACAACGCCTTGGTCAGTATATGTAATCAAATGATGACGAGTGAAATTAGGAAATAATGTCGCGTGCGTGTTGTCAAAATTTTGTCAATTTCCCCAGCCTTTAGGCGAGGGAAATTACTACAATTTTGACGAAATTACTACAATTTTGACAAGCAAGTTTAATTATTTCCTACATTCACGAGTGAACATTTGATTACATTTTAATTATCATGGGAGACAAATTACTGGACGCCATTTTGAAACCGTTGCCATGGCAACTTTGTAGTTTTCACATATGAAATTACAAATTAGCAATGACATTTCGCGTCACCCACGCACGGATAATAATAATGGTGATGATAGTAATAATTATGATAATAGTAATAATAATGATAATAAAGATAATAATAATAACAAATGGTGATGCTTTAGGAGCGCTATACGAAGTCTCAATCCTCTTACATTAAAACTATGGACCAATTAGACGATTGAGTAATTAATTAATTGGCAAATTGTGTTCTTGCTCGGGTTCAAAGTTTTGACGTCCCCTTAACGGCAAATCTGATTTTCTTCCTCCCCAGAATGCACTACAAGACAGCCTGGACCTCTTTCAGGAGATAACACATAACCAGTATCTGGAGGACACGGAGTTCATTCTGTTTCTCAATAAACACGACCTGTTGCTTGAAAAGCTACAAACTGCCGACCTTCAGTCCTACTTTCCTGATTATGACGGTAAACGGAGTATTTCTCATGCAGCGTTTCTTTTGGAAGCAGTATGTTTATGTTTTTCTTTCAGTATCTGGAGCAGATCCATGATTTTACCGGGGGGTTTTGGGACGACTTTAGTGGGATTCATTTTTATATTACAGTGACATTTCTCAACCAATTTGCTACCGTTTTTCTTCAAAATCTACAGGTTTATACATTTTTCCTTCCGTTTTATGCGTTCTTCCTTCGGTTTTTGGGAGCTTGATCGAACTCCCCACCTCCTGGATTCTCAATGGGGTGTTTCTGTTAACCTTAATTGTAGTACTTTCTCTGTTAATATGTCCCTGACTCACGGGCAATGCTAGGATGGGAGAGGGTTCGAGGGGTACCAGCGACCGCTGAGGACCGAACTGCATGTTCCAAATCGACATCCCTGCTCACCATTTCAGCAGCTTTGAGTCTCTGAAAACCCTGTAAAATTTAGACGAAAGCCATGGAATTTTTGGCACAAATTCATTTGTCAGAAGATGAATCAGTTCCAAGACCTCAAGGTTTCTAAAATTGAATACCTTATTATAGGAAATTAACGATACATGAAATTAACGCGAATTTCGAAAATTCGCGTTAATTTTATGTATCTTAATTTTCGTTATTGTTAAGATTAAAATTACGCTAATTAACAGCATTGTTATTTTCAACCACCTTTATTTTCACTGATTTTCACTCATCTGCCACTCCATCACTACTATCAGAATCAGCTGGCACATCGTTCAAAATTGACATATTTCTCTTGACTCATCAACGCAGCGCTCGTCGTCTAATGGATAGCTCACTTCGTCTATTTTGTTCTTCAAAATTTTCATGGCATTTTTGTCTTCCCATTTGACGGTTACGTCAGTTGATATCTCGAGTCCGCCTTGAACTCAAAGTTTGTTACTTGAATTTGTTGTTTTGTCTTGCGAAAAGTGCGAAATGCTATAAAAAATGGTTATCATGAAGCATTAAATTCGCGTTAATTAAATAGGTTTGAACATTAGAAACAAAAATTTGCGTTAATTTAACGCACGTTAATTTTGTTCGCGTTATGAACATGCATTGTTAATGTCCTGTTATGAGGTAACTGAGAGAAGTCCCTGGGATTACAATAATTGCAAATAGCTAGCTATGTTTGAACTGTAGGACGTTTTCATTGGAAAACGTTCTAGGCCGTCACCTTTTTGGTTTCATGTTTCAAGGAAGGCAGATCCAAATTTACAACCGAGTCGCAGATTAAACTTTTTAATATATTATCCTTGCAAGTACACAACATTCACTGAAAAAAGGTAAAATAAAGTGGTCGACCGTATTTCGAAGGTCCTTTTTCATTAGCTACTACTGCAAGGAGTAGCTACGGGGGGGAGGGGGGGACGCTACTCCTTTCCCAAATCTTACCCCAGCATTCTAAGTATGGACTAAGTATGACGTTAATCTCTGTTCTGAGATTGGAATTATCTCTCTTCAATGCTTCGTTTCCTCGATGCAACTTGAGGTATAATAAAAACTGCTGTTGTTGTTCTTCAAAAACATGACGTTAATTAGGCAAATTATACATTAGATTAATACATTCAGTTAGTTTGTGATCTGAGTTATACAATTGCTCCATCTTTCTCACGCAGGTGGCGCAGATCCTGACAAAGCCGTAGAATACATACGCGAACAGTTCTTGGCGAGGAAACCGGAAGACAAGAATGTATACGTTCATGTCACCACGGCAACGGATACCGATCTAATGAAGACCGTACTTAAAGATGTCTTTGAAATTCTCGTAGACACGAATCTCAAGAAGCTTTCTTCTCTATAAGGTCAAGATCACCCACGAAAGATTCTCAGTCTTACATTTCCTGCGGTTTTTTATGCATTCACTGTGGCGTGCCAATCCTTTAAATGGCCTTGACATCGCAGGAACGTACTAATACTGACCAACCGTATTGTGGAATAACATGCCATGGCTTTTGTCGTTAAGGACGCCTCTTTCTGAGGTTTTTAATCAAATGCATCAAGGAAGGATGAAGTATATTTTTTCCCCATTTTAGTAAAATGAAGATTATCTGTTTATAAATTCGATTCTGATTTATGATTCATCGATTAATTGGCTTTCTACCACAGTAATTTATCGAACATTTAAAAAAACCGAGTAAACGACTTATTTACTTCAAAAGAGGATTTCGGCGAGGTTGTGAAACAAGCTTGAAAGCGCACGAGAGCTGACAGCTCAAACTCTCCGCTCTCAGTTGAAAACCAACTGTCGCACTCTCATCATCACCCATCAACTCTCGTCATTACCCATCAACTCTCATCATCACCCATCAACTTTCATCATCACCCATCGACTCTCGTCGAATTTGAGCGTACGCGTGCTTATGCTCATGACGGCCAAGGCAATGTTCTTGCGTGTTTATCAACTCCAATTTTTACTTCAGATGAATCATGGTACCGTTGAAGACATTTGCGTAGCCACACTGCTCAGCTGAACCCTCAGTTGTGAAACTCTCGTGGTGCATGGGCAGTCAGTCTTGTTCCCAGGTGTCTCATTCCCATCCAAGCAGAGCAGGGAGATTCTAGAGATCTGGCGGCGAAATTAAATCGCGCTTTTTCTGGCGTGGCTTCACGGGAAAAAAAAACTCGCTCTAAATAAGGAAACCGGAGAAGAGTGGGGACGAGCCTGGTTGACGATCATTTGTACAGCCAGGAGTTAGCAAAGGGATGGGGATGCGTTTTTCAGGGTAGATTGTCTCCTATGTCTTGCAAGAGAAGAGTTCCTGAAACCGAGGAATTCTCCCGTAGCTTTAATACCCTAGTTTTTAAACGAACTGAAAAGTGGAATCTGTAAAAATATATTGATGTAGAATTTAATAGAAAGATAAACAAATCTTCACTTTGGAAGATGTTTTCTACAACTTAATATATGAAGTGCATTTTGTAATTGTTTTGATTAAAGCTTGTAAGTTGTGTAGCCTCTTTTATTCAATAGATATACTTGCTCGGCGATTAGCGCGCGGTTACCTAGGACCTGAACGTGAGTTCGATTTGAAGTCACAAAATAATATGATTTGAGATCAAAATTGGACGGCACGAAATTCAATTACCAACTATTTATATACACTCTGAAATCCAACTGTAAGTTTAAATCTGCATCACCCATTTTTTCTATAAGTTGCTTTAAGACATGTCAAAATTTTCATTTGAGTGTCACACGTTGTGCACCTTTTTCAGTTGCTTCGTTGTGACAGGTTGTTTCAGCTTTTTCTGCTTTGTGATCTGTTGTTCAAAACAGTGTGATAACAGACTCCTATTATAAAATTACAGTTTCCTCAAATCTGATTGGTTCATTCAACACTCTATTACTCATTAATCTTCCAGCAAAAGTCTTTAATCGCGCACGGAATGAACGAGAAAACACTTCACTAGATACTCCGTTAGATCTTCTCCTGTGAAAAACAGTTCAGTGTATCGTATTCATACCCCATCATCTGCGTTGGTTTCTGGGTGAACTGTGTAACTTGTTGTTCCAAGAATATGAAAAAAATTATTCGCGTTAGAATCCGAGCCTCGATTGTTCTCAGGTTGTTGTTCTTTTAAATTTTCAGGAAAACTTGAGCCTCGTTGTTCCCATAAAATTGTTTTTCATTAAAAAAAAGGTCTGCGTTCGTCCAATTTTGTTTAATGCCTTTAACCACTTAAATGATTAAAGACCGAATTGGACTCCACTCAGACCTATTACCATTACAAAACAGTGCGATTGATTCTGTAATTACTGCCCGTTGTTGTAGAAATTGCCTGTAACTTCAAAATGGATATAGCGTGTGGAACTTTATTTTCGTGGGAGTATATTTTTGCGATTTCGGTAAATAAGGACGTAATTTATCCCTAGCTGTGCCGGAACGAAAAAAATGTTTAAACATAATATTTTTATAAAGAAGTCACTTGCGCCCTCATCTTTGTAAGTAAAGTGATTGTAAAGCAGTGGTTGTAGCATATCTAAAACTAGTTGCTAATATTTCTTCAGTTAAATTCGAAGTTTGCTGGGTAAAAAACAAAAAACCGAGTGCATTACACGGGAATTATCTGAAGCGTTTTTGAAAGTTTTTACAATCTTCAATTTCAACAAAATAAACATGAAAGATCCCAGTCAATATTGAATGACTGTTCATCTACCATTCGAAACATATAACGTGAGGGGGGCACTGAACGTTTTCCCATGCTCCGCGCATGCCCATGATGGACACACTATATTTTTGTTATACAACGTACCAAATCTTGCCCTCCTGTGTTAGCCGCTGACCATCACGAAGTGTCATCGAAAAACTTGTTCCATTCCTGACGCCATACGTGGCGAAAACAAGTGAAGGTTTTGGTTCCTTGATATCGTCTTATTTTTTAAAAACAAAGGCTTTTTAGTGATCGAAAGGATTACTACGATGTGAAGATGAAATTTCACTACAATCTTGTGCGATCCGGACGTAAGCACAACATAAAACTGGTCGCAACGAAGCATTTTGACAAGTTTACGTTATGGTGGGCAGGTAAGCTTCAGTACATGTCACTCATGTGTTGCTCATTTAAAATAATACAATATATCTCAGTATATTGTAATTTTTTTTCGTATATGTGGAAAACGGGGACAGATGATTTCTTAGAAAATTGCCATGAAAAGTCCCGGTCATCACACAGCTGTTAACTACTAAAATAATTAATACATGTACTGTATATACGACCGAGGTATATTCTGTGCGATCGTGGTGAAGGCAGAATATTATTTACTCTTGGCTGCCGTTTAGCGGGGTACCGAAACTGATACTGTAAATTTTGATGAAGGTAGTTTATTTTGTTTTCTTTGGTACTAAAAAATGTTTATTAGATATCAAGAGAGAGACTAGGAGTGCACTAGGAGAGTGTTTATGATGAAAATGAGGTACCTAGCGTCCGTCGTATTGTACTTGCTTATCAATGCCACTTGTTAAAAAATATCCAGGTTTACCCAAAGCAGCCCAGATCTATACTGTGATTCATACAGTAATGCCATTGTTATACATTTTGTGAGTGTGAGATCTTCATTTGACATACCTTCAGTGAATGTTTGGCTGATTACAAGACTTAGTATGACCATGTTCACGATCATCTTAAATTGATGGAACGTTATTGTGGAAAAGGCACTAAACTGCCAAAAAATTTCAAGAAAAGGCAGATAACACACAATTACATGAAACACTTTTAAGTCAAGTGTTAAGTCAACTTTTATTCTGTAGTAACTATAATGTAACTATAATGTTCGCGTCAGCGCCCGCATGGGTTTTGGCTCCTGCATCAAAATAGTTCGTCGTTCGTCACAGTTTCGCTTTTTCAATATTAAAGCACAATTAGTGTGTTGTTGTTCTAGTTTACTCCTAATCAGAGAGTTTCTAGGAAAATATAGAGGATTTCTGTGTATCT